>JAHWFP010269382.1:0-19614 GCA_023313725.1 Lithobius niger
CGAAACATGTTAACGTATACTGATGTAAACCTACTGTCAAAGGCGCCTCTACATTGAGACTACTGGGGCTCAAGTCCTTCCCCCAAAGACCCAAGAAGCTGTTTGCCCTTTTTGCGCATTAAAAAAATCTTGGGAAATAATGCTGCGAGCATAAAATGTTAAAAATGTAAACCTTTCTTTATAACATGGCAAGGGATGGAGTGGAAACTTATCCCCAGTGGTCTATCAACAATCACGTGATGTTTGCCCTTTTGATTGATCATTGTGCCTTTTGCGAGTTTTCGAGCCCACCCTTTTTTGCTGTTCTGCGGGCGCCCTTCATACTGATTTCAGAAAACTCTACATTTCTTGTGCAAAGTAGTTTGCACGTAAACACCTTAATTCTACTTCTTTAAATTGAATTTAAGGTTACTGGCAAGACAGGATACATACCAGTATAACAAAATAAGTTTCCGAACATAGTGGAGTTAACTGGACCAGACGGAGTGTTCCCATCCAGTTATTGTCCAGTCTTGTCACTATACCTTGACTAGCCGGTAAAGCCTACTCCATGGCAGCCAGCTGTACCAAAGGGGCGATAGCAACAGGTCTGGCAATGACCCTAGGACCACTAACAACCAGCCTAAATTACAAATAGAGGACAGTCACATTTAATGATATTGATTGGCCATGGGAAGATCAGAGGATTAGGTATTGGGACACGAATGCCTTACCGCCAAGGTTAGACCGGCCAGGAACTCTACGGTCCCCGATGGCATCGCCAAACGTGTTGGACACGGGAGGTGTAGGATTGGCCCAAGTAAAAAATAAAAGGCAGATGAACAAATGAGACTGTTAAAAAGCATCGTTATGTAAGTTTGGTTAGGATAAGCCATAAAAACAAAAGCATCCCCCAAATGAGAATTGTCATCACCTAAAAATAGATAATTTAAAACACTTCGTTGCAATAACAATAATATAATACTAATAATAAGGTTTATCACAATAAGTGAAAAAACACGGTAGGGCCACAATAGTGGCCACATAGTGAGTGGCCAAAATTAAGTTTAAAAATAATAAAACCAACCATAGGCTAAAGTCTACAAAATAAAACAACACCACAAAACGTAAATAAGAAAGTAATTTGTTGTGTTGTTGTTAGCTCCATTTAACGTAAATTTATGAATTTTTTTCTTGGACATAGGCAAAGAAGTGGACAAAACAACTTCAGATGGAAGGGCATTCCAAACATTCACCACCCGATGAGAGAAGAAGTACTTCCGACAGTCCCTACGAACCTGACTTACAGTCAATTTAAGAGGGTGACCTCTAGTACGCTTATCACCTCTGACCGCAAAAAAATGTACCACTATTAATGCCAGTTTCCCGCTTTATGATTAAGTAATTTAAACAGAGGTCAGCACGTAGCCTACGCAACTCAAGTGAGTCACGTTTTAAAAAATGCAAACGTTCCGTGTGAGTCATATTTTTTAGACCAGGTTAAAATTGGTGAATTGCCTCTGAACAGACTCAACGTGATCAATGTCTCTAGTTAAGTGTGGTGACCAAACTTGGCAAGCGTATTCCAATATTGGTCTCACAAATATGGTGGAAGCCCACACTATGGTCTTTAAATCACCAGAGACACAGCAGCGCCTCAGCATGGAAGCTCTCTGTCTGGCCTTCTTAACAACAAAATCGCAACGTGATCCACATTTCAAATCGCTGGTGATCCGCACACCAAGATCTGTAACTTCAAATACATGGCCAAGAGTGGTACCGAGAAGGGTGTAATCCAACTTCCTATTCTTGACTCCTACATGAAAAGTCCTACATTTGGATTCATTGTCTACATTTGGGTTAGTTGTCTACATTTGGGTTAACAGTCTTACATTTGGGTTAATTATCTAATATCTGCATAAATAAAAAATCTGGAAAATCATCTGAACGCAATATCGTATAATGGAAAATCATCTAAACGGAATGTTGTGTATGTATACACGTCTAACAGGACAATATATCTGGGGTTTCTGACGTTATATGTATAGCCGCAGCGTGTGCGGTAGCGCGATCGAGGCAGGGAAATTAGACGATTTTCCATTATACTTATTTCCTGTTAGACGATTTTCCATTATACGAATTTCCGTTATACTGCATAGCAGGGCTTTCCAGCCACATGTGGCTCTCCCCATGTCTTATCTTTTTTCCAATAAAGCCTACCATGGTGGCCATCTGTTCCAGTATCTGTTTGTCTGATCTTAACTTGCCGGTAAGGCCTACGCTGTGGCTGTGATCGGTACCAGACCGAATTAGTGATAACTGGAACCGTCTGCTCGTGTCAAGTCAGTAGTGATGTAACGAGTTGCTGATTATGAAGCTTTTTTATTCCCAATTCCCCAATTCACCTTAAGAATAGGACAGGCGACTGGCTTGCTTACTGGATGCGTAACGCTCCCAGGATGCCATGCGAGAAGTTGGAAAATACGTAGTGACGCATAATACGCACTTCACGTAAGAGCGGGGTTGGGCGGGGAGAGGGAGGTTTGGATGTGAAAGTACGTCGTAGATTTTAGATTATCGGTAGGGAGAGTGTTTGTTAATCCCGCTAATCTCCTACTTACCAGCAAGACAGTATTACTCTATACTCTATCCTGCTTATCCCCTATTTATCAACGAGCATTACTCTATCCTTGTAATGAGTATTATTATATACTACATCCTGCTTATCCCCTGTTTATCAACGAGCATTACTCTATCCTCGTAATGAGTATTACTCTATACTCTCTCCTGCTTATCCCTTATTTATCAACGAGCATTACTCTATCCTCGTAATGAGTATTACTCTATACTCTATCCTGTTTATTCCCTATTTATCAACGAGCATTACTCTATCCTCGTAATGAGTATTACTCTATACCCTATCCTGCTTATCCCCTATTTATCAACGAGCATTACTCTATCCTCGTAATGAGTATTACTCTATACTCTATCCTGCTTATCCCCTATTTATCAACGAGCATTACTCTATCCTCGTAATGAGTATTATGCTATACTCTATCCTCATGATGGTTGAATTTGACGCACTCACTCAGCTGAACTACGTTGGAATCTGCAGTTACACACTACAAAATGAAGATCTCTTACTTAGATGTCCATTGAACTTCGGAAAGTTTTATGTTAGTGTGTTGACCTACGGAAGTTGCCCGTGTTCTTTGGAAATAAACACATTTACCACGGATTTAAATGATTTTGTCTGATCTGTGTCAATATCGCAGAGACAATCATGGACTGCAAAACGATAACTAGCGACGTCATAAAACTCTGTGAATCTCTGGATTTTCCTGTTTACTGCCCCTCTCACGAAGTGCGATTAGGTTTTGTTTATCTTGATTAACTCATTCAGCCGATGTGCACTTCGGTTAAACAACATCACAAAACGGTAGCTCACATGGTGGCCATTCGCAATAAAAGATTGTTCCCAATATCACAAATGACGTCACAGTTATAACAGACATTCAATAATACAAACCAACATGTCGATCGGCAAAGCGCAACAGAGCTATTCTCAAACTATTGAATGTCAATTTCAACCAATAAATGTCTAGCCATCGAATCTACGTCTTACAGAGACAAGTGCCCTCCATTTGACCCTCCCCACATTATATATACCCTCCCCATATCCTATCAACCTTGATCAAAACTTCCATTTCACCTGTCGTGAATGAAATCGACCCAAGGAGGATGCCACAAGGTACCTGAACGAACTTAGTTTCATTTTCGAATTGCCTTGCTATGATAGTGCTAATAATGATTTTACAACTCATCACCTCCAGAAGAGATTACAGACGCTTTAACAGCCATACAACTAAAGTTTCACACAGAAAATCAATTTACATATGTCGTAGTACATTAATGATAAAAAGAGAACGCTGGGTCCATTCAGTAACTAAATATAACTAATTTTCAAATTCACACGTCCCGACCTTAAGGGAAAAACGAAAAATAGAAAACATAACAAATGTAAATAATATTTTTCATTCTCTTAAGAAAATGTTAACAGCTCTGAAGAGCTTCAATAGAGATAGACAATTCTATACAACTCTATATCCTACAGACATTTTACAGAAAGTATAATCCATACAGTTTCTAAAGAAATCCTATAAAATTTCTAGAAAAAGCCCTCCTGTATAAATTTACCTCGAATATCCTTTTTTTCTTTCACTATGTTCAAACATATAAACCTAGTTTTCAGTCTAAATTTTGCAGGAATATTCTTTGATAAACAATGTATGTACCTGATTTTACGATGAAAGCAATTCGGGAGGGAGGGAGGGGGTGCAATCCTACTATGTTATAAGGATCTGCGCCTGTTTAAGATTATAATTTCTAAAGTTGAAATTCTCGTTCCATAGGCTTTCTAAAGCAATTGTGTAGAATTTCTAAAAAGCTCTATAGAATTTCTAAAGAGCATCTATGACATTTCTAAAGAGACTAAATAGAATTTTTAAAGACTAAACAGTATTTCTAAAGATACACTATAGAATTTCTAAAGATATTGTATAGAATTTTTAAGGAGACTATAGAATTTGTAAAGCAAATGTATAGAACTTCTAAAGAGACTCTACAGAACTTTCAAAGAGGATTATATAAAAATTGTATATAATATTCTATAGAATTCTAAAGATACGTTATAGAATTTCTAAAGACACACCATGGAACGTCTTACTAAGATTTCTAAAGTAATAATATAGAATATCCAAAAAGGATTCTTATAATTTCTACAGATACTGTGCAGAAATTCTGTGGAACTTTTAAACAGACTTTTGTAGAACTTGTAGACTCTCCAAAGAGTCTTCTATAGAATTTCTAAAAAGACTATATAGAATTTGTAAAGACACTGTATAGAATTTCGAAAGCGACCATAGAATTTATAAACAGAATCCAGTTCATAAAAACGTTATGTATCTAAATAAATTCTGTAGGATTCCTTAGATTACTCAGTTTTGGAGAAAGTTTTGTCAGCTATTAGAGGATAATATTTAGACGTTTTGTGTAATGCCAGAAACAATTTTACTGCACAGTCTTACCAAGTGTATAAATTTGTTCCTTTACAGCTTTAAGTTTTTTAAGGCTTGCATCCGTATTTTATACGCTTAAGCGTTTTTTAATACTGATATGTTAGTTTTTTTCTTGTTCAGAAATAATAACACCAAAAAGAATATTGTAATTCCTTTAAAATAACTGTTATAAGAGTTTTAGGCTTTTTAAATACTCAATTGTAAGCTGTAAAAATTGAAAATCGGTTTTTTGGTTCGATTTCTAGGTGAGATCAAAATTTCCCTAGCAAGACGTAGAACAACAATAATATTGTAGTCACATTAAAATAGCGTTCAAAAGTCCCTAGGCCTTGTTCATACCTACGTTTTAAGCTATAAAACTTGAACATTGGTTTGATCTCCAGGTGTAGTACAGCTCTTACGGGCCAGAATTTGTGCAAATCGAGCTAAAAGCGATGAAATTTGGTACACCAGTCATTCTTAGCTTCCAAATCGAACTAGCTATGGAACCCCCTCCAGATACCCCTTAAGGCTCCTTCTGCGCCCCCACCACACTCACCTCTATAATGTTATTGACCAACAAATTATTGCTGATACTGCTAAAACATGAATTGGCACACAAGTCATTCTTAACAGTACAAATCGAACCACCCGTGGTTCCATTGAAATTAGCCACCTGTTCCCCCTCCCTGAAGCTTGACCAACAAATTCTTGCAGATTGAGCTAAAATCAAGACATTTGGTGCATAAGTTATTCTTTGCAGTACAAATTGAACTTGCTAGGGAACCCGCTTGACATACGCCCAGTGTACCCCTATGCCACCTCCCTAAGGTTCATCCAAGAAAATCTTTTTATATAGAGCTAGAAGCATGAAATTTGATAAACAGGTTATTCTCAGCAATACAAATCGAACTAGAATTTGTTGATCACCAGCCTCATGGAGGGGACACAGAGGCTCTGAGGGCCTTGGGGATATCTCATGAGGTACCAGGTGTAGTTCTATTTCTACAGCTACAATGTATGCTTTCGGTAGATTTGTTGGTCATTGAGGTTGCATGGGGGTGCGTGGGGGGTAGGGAGGGAACGCTGGGGGAGCTCTGATCGTACTTCGTGGGGTCCATGGCTGGTTCGATTTCTACTGGCTAAGAATGACTTATGTACTACAATGCATGCTTTTAGCACGATCAGCAATTATTTGTTGGGTATTAGCCTCACGGAGCAGGCATGTGGGGTACTGAGAGGCCTTGGGGAGGATTTCATGGGAGTTCTATAGCTGGTTCGATTTGCACTCCTATGAAGACTTGTATCAAATTTCATCCTTTTATCACTATCTGCAAGAATTTGTTGATCAGGGCTCAAGTAGAGGGGAAGGGGGGGCTTAGGTGGCCTTGGAGAGTATGTCGAGGGGATTCCATATTTAGTTCGATTTTCACTGCTTTTATTGATTTAACGTACCAAATTTCATGCTTTCAGCTCGATCTGAAATAATTTGTTGATCAATTCTCAATTTGTTCCAATTCATGTTGTAGCGCTATCAGCAAGAATTAATTGGTCAAGCCTCAACGAGGGGGAACAGCGGAGCACTAGGGAGCAAGCCTTGAGGATATTTCATGGGAGTTTAATGGCTGGTTCGATGGGGTTGCTAAGAATGACTAGTTGCGACAATTCAAGCATTTAGCCTCGATCTGTTTCTGTGAAACGGTCATACTTCGGTTAAAACCTTGACTAATTAATATCAAAAGTTTACACCCCTGGCACGCCATAATGCATTCATTTTTCAGTATTCTTCTTTTATTTTGTTCAACATTTTTAAAAGAGACTAATAGGTACCGGACATTTCACCGACACTCAGTTCACTGACGGCCGTTTCACAGGAGTGGAAATTTCACCGCCAGTCACCCCAACCCCAACCACAGCGCCAACCTCAGTCACAGTGCAGTGGTCCGGGTTGCCACTGCACCACACATTACAGAGATGTTATTCAAACCCCTAATCTAAATCTTGTCATACATCTGTACCTCCTGCAAAAATTGAAAAACACCGGACAGGAGGACAGACTTATTGCCCAACTGATGCTCAATGTCATGCGGAAGACGGAAACGACGACGAACACCATCAAGATGGCGACATTCAACCAGTAAGTGCCGGACCGTAAGTGGCCGTCGACATCAATAACATTCAGGAGGGTCAACCCCCCGCAAAACGAAACTGAGTAAGTCGGGTGTGACCAATGCGCAAACGGGCCAACACAACCTCCTCACGGCGACTGCGGCGACACGCCGAGTGCCACTCCTCAACAGGTTGTAGGTTATACCATGTAAAAATTCCTGTGTAGTCCACTCAATAGCAAGCAGAAACAATTGTTTGAATCCTAGCTTCCCGGTCTTTATCCTGACGGTTCATAGTTATGATGCCAGAGCTATGCACGATGCCCGCAGAAATGACCTGAACAGTGTTTTTTTTCTTTCTGTATTTCTATTTGGATTGTGGAGAATGCTGATTAGTTAGCTAACTAAAAAAAGTCAAAAATACTTAAAAACTATTTTCATACCAGTATTCGAACTCAGTACCTCAGTATCTGGATTCCAGTACCAGGCAGAAAACTGAGCAACTCCGCCACTGTCAGATATTTTTTTTTTTTGTGGGGAAAAGGAGGCCAGCTAAATAGGTAGCTTAGTTGACAACAATAAAACAGAAAAACCCTCAGTTTTATGGACTTATGTTTTTCGGTGAAATGGATGTCTTTGAAACGTCCCTGTGAGTGATATATCATTCTATGTAAAATGGCTGTCGGTTGAATGACAATGACATTTTATCAATGGGGACATCTCAAAAGACGTCCGCTGATATTTTCCCGACTAATATTAGTCTGTGAGCCGCATCAGTCTATTATGTCCTTCCCTTTTTAGAAATCCAGTTGAAAAAAAAAATGAGTTTATGGAGTGACTTTATTATTTTTCAACTATATTAATCATAATTCTTTTTTTCGGGAAACAATAAAAAAAAGAAATCTTGTCTAAATTTAATTATTTAAAACTGTGCTGCCAAAAGAAAGAACTCCAACAATCTACTAAGCTTTTTAAGCAACGTTTGCAGGAAAATAGAATTTACAAAATTACATGTTTTTAAAAAAGAGAGTGCTCCTTCCATGTTTTCAATTATAAGGGCATGCATATTTTTTTTATCATTAAAAAGTTATGATATTAAAAAAAAAGCTTTCTGGTATTAGCTCATTTTTCTTCTAGAAGAGCAGTGACGGATATAAGAAATGAAGTCCCAGGTAATTTTATCTTGTTTCTTAGAAGTGTTTTGAGTCAATATTCATCTTCATCGTATTGCAGTCGTAACGTTATTTGCAACTCAGAATGGCACAAAGTAAAATTAATTACACGAACTGCTTTATTATTTTTATTTTTTATTTAGGTTTTTGGTTCCTTGATATGATGCGTATATAATGGGGTAGTTAGATCATTATAGTGTCTGCGACCTATCTTGAGTTCGTCGCAGAACGAACAAAGATAATCGATTGTATGTTTTTGGTATCAGAGTACCTTGTTGATGTCCAAGATGGTTAAAAAACAATGGCGGCTGTCGATTAAAGCCGACCCCTCTAGGAAGACGTAGCCGCTCATAAAATACTTGCAGGACTAAAGATACGCCGTGCACACAATAAGGACCTAGGTGAAATAAGGTGTAGGGCTACGTCTCCTCTAAGGAAAGAGTAACGTGGGCGTGGACTTCGTTCCTAACTGCCTCAAATAAATCGCAACTGGAAGAAACAAAATCCTACTTTGCCAAATCTAAAATTCCGTGGTGGTCCGTTTTAGGATTAGACACGTAGAATCAGTGTAAACTCAAAATGATGGTTTTATAGTCTCTGTTGTTCCAAACTCACGTGCACATTAATCATCAGGAATAATTCAGGTGAATAAAGTAGACAACATTTCACAGACAGACATCCACTTCACCCACAGAACAATTTAAAACAAATTAAAATTTAATTTGTAAAATTAAAAATGACCTAGGCCGTTCGTCTTGATATAATGACAAGCTGACCATAATTACCTGTCACAACGGTGGATGGGTTACCAACGTTTCTCAATCACCGAAAGTTAATTGCGATACTTGTGAAAAATATCACTCTCCTTTAAGCTAAATGTGGTTGCTGTACAAAATTACTAACTATTGATCTCAGTTAAGAATCAATTATCGTATACCTAAAATATTTACTGACGCGATATGGTTTTTCTATGGTCGAGTCAAATTGAAGCAAAGATCAGTTCTAAAGAGTGCCAGTAGTAAGAAATAAAGTATCGAAGAAGTATATAGATTAATGATGAAAAAGGCTTAAAGCCGGATGGCAAAGCACAGAAATTTAGCATGTCTGTTCGTCAGTTGGTGAAAAAGGATAGTAAGAATTTTAAATTAAAATTAACAGTAACATAAAAACGAGTGTCTTATCAATATAATGGGTGGATCACAAGTGAATTAAGTTCGACAATATTCAGATAAGAAAAGATAATAATGGAGAAGAGTCAGTTTTGATAATGACCGATACATTGTTGAAAAAGAGCATGAAAAGGAAAATAATAGTCTCATGGCATAAACAAAGACATTTTTCAAATGAGTCATTGTAAAGAGACACATTGTAGGTCATAAAATCCAAAGACAAGGGTGAACTCCTGGGAATCCATTCTGGGTGCAGCATACCTAGGGCCTAAGGGCTTCGTTGGGCAGATGACCGGGTGTGGTTAACGCTCTCTAAACCCCTTGTTAAGGAACGAACTCTATTTAGATGCACATTCCTTCCAGATGCCCTCTCTGTCTCCACAGGAACTGGTGGTGCATCTCATCAATAAGAGGTGAGAAAAGAACAATCTTACAGATCAACAGTAAGTACAATAATTAAAATATTGGGTTAGACATCGCTTGGATCAAAGTGACAAAGATAATCGTTATGATCGCTAAAGGAAGTTTTACTAATAAAAATTTTTCTAGAGTCCAGGAAATTCAGGATCTATAGTCTAAAATTCTATCCGATTTCTTCCATGACACTAACGTGAATTGTTCTTAAAATCTTTCTAACATATCCTTTAAATACTGCCCTAATGAGTAAATCAACTACCAATTGATCACATGGCATATGAGTTATAAAACGTCTTGTTCTACAAGATCACGGGTCAAGCAGACCGTACATTTATAATGTCGTGAACGTTTGCTGTATGCCAAACTATTGACAGCTCGATAGTTGATTTTCTATTGGTCAATTATACAAACGGCTTTTGTATTAGGTCTGTTTGATTAAGTTCACACAGCAATTCTCTTACACATTTTAAGCCTTTGGCACATTCCGCCATAGCAATCAACTCTGTGTTTCAGTTAATGCGTCCATCTGTTTTGTGTGATGGTTTGCCATGTGATCAACCATCCCGCTGCTTGGATCATGTGACCGGAAAATCCTCGTGAATCTTATGTCACGCGTCAAGTTGCATCCGAATAAGCTATTGATTCTGTATTTACATCCCAAGGGAAACACAATTTATAATCAAAGGTGCTTTTAATGTATCACAGAATACGTTTAGCTGATACCCAGTGGATTTCTCTAGGAGCTGAAATGTACCGAGAAAGATTAATGACAGCATGGCTAATGTCGAGGCATGTTCCTGACACTAAGTACATCAACGCTCCTATCAAAGATTGATATTTGGTAATGTTGGAAGGTGGAGAATCGGAACATTCATCAATATTCTGAGGAGTTAAAGAAGGAGTACCAACCAGTTTACAATTTTCCATGTCAAATGTCTTTAGAATTTTGTTGATCTATTCGGTTTGAGAAACACAGAACCCTTCAGGTATAATTTGTATGAGTATCCCTAGGTATATGTTCATGATATCAATCATGATAAAATTTTCTCCTATATCTTTAAAGGCCATAAGCCTCAATTCCCCCCCCCCTTAAAAGCTTCATCAATAAGATACCAGGGCACAACGTGTATATTGCCATTATTATTATGTTATTTCCGATAGAGTTTGTAAAAAAAGTAAAGGATTCCACTTACTGTGAATAAATTGACAAGATGGATGTCATTGTTTCTTTGATATGAAAAAAATCCATCTGCGACCTGCGATTCTTAATCCTTAAAGAACCTTAATAAATTTAGACCATTAGGTTTTCCTCCTCTACATTCCTCCATGGTATAGCCACTAGGGGGATATTAAATTTATTTACTGAATTACATCTCCATATATGTAAGCCGTTCGAATATCTGTCGTTTCAAAATTGTATCTTCTCATGGAAGTGATGGAAAGAGTAATCGTAAACTACTAGCTCTAATAACGGTAAGTCAGTAAGTGTGGTAAGTCAATTTGGCCCATCCTTGACTATGGCGAAAAATTTCGCCGTAGTCAAGGATGGGCCTAACTGACTTACCACATGCTACAAATCAGGTTTTAAACTTTTAAAAATTGCAAATTTAAATTTTTACAGTATTCCATCCTTTTGGTACTTTTTAGTATATAACCATGTAGAGTTAATCACTTTTACACCTTCAGGTTTGTTAATGACTTCCCAGACATGCATATCTTCTAATGATTGAATTTCAGATTTAATAGCTGTATTCCAGTAATTCACTTTCTGGTCTTTTTGAGTTTCACTGTAGGTAGGAGGTAAAGGGGTTTGAAGGTCTACGAAATTCCAAGTTACCCATCCCGGTTAAACAAACCTTTCTGTTCAATACACCAGGCGTTTTGCTCCATCATGTCACTGCGTGTTTTTGAACAGTATACCCACGAAAACGTGTTCGTGGTTTGATAATTACATAAAATGATACGATAGGACGTAAATAATCTTCCCACTTATCATCTGAATTTAAATGACCTGGACACTCTTTGACAGTCAGTTTCTACGTGACAATAATTGGACACTGTACTCAGTTACGTCACATCACACTGTTACGGACATTCCTCAACGTGTATCTTCTGTGTTTACACGGCCACATACTAGTGTCCTCCTTGGCACCAACCAATTACGTTTTCTCTTCTGCGTTGTTAGCCTCTCATGATATGTTTAGTACGTTGTTATTGTTACCATTCTAGTTCAATCCTGCCATATTGCCTTATGGCCGTTAATATTTTTCCATACTTTGCCTGTTCTGTATGCCCCGTATTGTGTGTGTAGGATGTGTGGAGGAACCGTAGTTCTATAATGCAGTTGATACACACGTTCTGTACCCTCTATTTCAACTTTCCTTCACTGGTAGCAGGTCAACGGTACCCAATAGAAAAACCCTTCCTAACCTAATCATGTTGTCCAAGGCCTTGACCTTTACAAACGAGTCTTTTTAAGTTCGCCCATATGAGTTGTCACTTCAGGGGTGAGACCCCATACGAGGGGGCTCTTCCGTCCAACGTGACCAATTCTCGAAATTGATTTGTGGCGATCCTTTCATACACTGTGACGTCCTGTGTGCAATAAAAACGACTGCGACCAAGAGTTCCTCTACTCTTCCTATTAGAGTCAGCGACTCTGATAATAACGTCGCGTCCACAATGCTGGTTGGGGGCCAGAGTCCTCCAAAGTATTCCAAGCAAGATAGGTAGGAGCAGTCCGAACCAAACCCTTGGCTCATCGTACCTCATCACGTCCGAAGTCTCCCTAAACGACCTGTTTGAACTAGTACAGCAGATATTATAGCGATTCCAAGTGCTCCAACTCCTTCAACGTTTCGGATCCTGAGATCAAGACCCCTGATCCCATCGCAAAGACGGTCCATGATGCCGAACCACAAGGGTGCATACACATACAAAACCTCCAGAGTCCCACTGGACTGGACACTGTAGAAGAAATCGTGGCTGACGACGACTTGTGGGAAAACTATGAGGAACAAGCCTGCTTGTGAAAAACGGTACCAAGATCACTTGTGTCTATACTGGCGTGGCCGTTTATTAAAGAGGCCACTACGTTCTTTTTGCTTCCGTTGGTGTGGGCCAAGTTAAGTGCATCACGCGTTTCACAACTTACTCAATCCTCCAATTAAGGGAGCATGACAGATATGTTGCACCTGAATGTCAAATACGTATTTAGAGTCTCTGCGTAGTTACATCAAACCATCACTGCTACTAACCCTCCTAACATTTATCTGCCGTATGCACTTATGTGATTACACGGCCACATACTATTGTCTTTCTTGACATCGACCATTAACTTTTTCTCGAATGCATTGTTTAAGCTCGCATGGAACGTTTAGTACGTTGTTGTTATTACCGTTCGTGATCAATCCTGGCCTTTTTGTACGTTACTGTATCCTCCCTATTTTGCCTATTCTGTGTGCACCCCATTTTCTAGGACAGGGTGTGTGGAGAAACCGTAGGACAATAATGTTTGAGCCTTTGCTTCACGACTAGCAATACGAGAGAAAAAAGGGCCAAGTGTGGAATCATGTATGTATGCTTACATTTCTAAGTACTTTGGTTTTTGCTTTGCACATTTTCCAATCCTTCTATATTCACACTGATATTAAGTAACCCTTCTATTGAGGTCCTTTTGCTTCACATAAGAATATTCACAGGTTAATTCACAAGTAAAAACGTTTTATTTTATTTCAATAAATAAATAAATATTGTTTATTGTATTTTATTTTATTTACAATTTTGTTCTGTGGGGGAGGGGAATTGAAGCTTAATGTCGTGTTGACAGCTAGCACATTAGCACCAACCACGGTCACAGTGCTGTGGCCCGGGGCAATACTGTCACACACACTACAGAGATGTTAACCACAACCTAAATCTGGAAGTTATCGTATATTAGTACCTCCTGCAAAAATTGAAAAATCCCGGACATGAGCACAGAAACATTGCCCAATTGACAAGCTATGTCTCTTGGAAGGTGGAAACGGCGATGAACACCATCAAGATGGTGGCAATCAAGCAAGTGACGGACCGTAAGATAACTCCCCTCACAGATGCCATGTATAAGGTTGGTGAGACCAATACGCAAACTGGGTAACACCACCTCTTCCCGGCAACTGTAGCAAAAATCCAAATGCCAATCCTAGACAGTGCCTTTAACAGCCCATAACCGATTGCCGTCTTTTTTGTCCCACAAGGCTTGCCAAGCAGCGAGCAATCTTGCACGTAGAGCTGGAAAGGCATCCAAGGGAACAAGGCATAGATTCCCTGTAGAGGGGACCAGACAGGTTCCCTTTTGCTGCAGCGGCTTGCACGTCTGCATAGAAAGCCCGAAAGCAAAGGCCGAAACCATCAACAAACATTGACTGGGTATGGGTACCAGTAGCTTACTGGGCAATGGGGTTAACGGCAACTGCAAAAAGAACGATGTTAAGAATAGACCCTGAGGCACACCATTCTCCAAATAACGCAAATAGCCACAATTCTCCTGACACGCGAAAAGAACCGCCTAAGAGGTGAGCCAAAAGGAACAGTGGCATCCATCCCCTCAAGCCGTAGTTGTAGATGTTACGGAGAATTCTGTAACGCCAGGTTGTGTCATAAGCCTAGTCCAAGTCAAAGAAGACTTGAACCAGATGTTGACACAAGCGAAAAGCCTCCCTCACATCAAATCAACCTCTCACAGACCATCCGTTACACAAATTTACAGACACAGCTAGTCTGAGAGATTGGGCCATAAGAATCTGGAAGGAGTAGTTGGGTCTTTTCCTGGTTTTGCAATTGGGATAACCAACGCTGTCTTCCATTCTGCTGGAATATAGCCTTCTGCCCACATATGGTTAAACATCGCCGGCAAGAGGGAGATGTTTCAACAGCTAATAGTGAACATCATCAGACCCAGGGGTGGCGTCGCGTGACTTGACCAAAGCTGAAGCTCGTAAATGGAAGGTTCGACTCTTCCAGACTGTCAGAACGAAAGTTTAAAAGAATGAACCTGCTCTGTATGCTTAATTTCGAGGAAACCAGTACAATGAAGGTTATCATTCAAGATGCGCGCAAATGCAGACGAAACAATCCGTGTTATCCAGCACGGAAGAGATCAAAATTATGTTGTCTGAGGGGATATTGTTTTATAGTTGGGATATATAGCTAGGGGGACATTGTCCTTCGGGTTTATTGTCCAGGGTGCTTTTGTTCGGGGGGAGGGGAGGATATTGTTCTGACACGCTAAATAGCTACACCACTAAGTTGTGGGTACCAGTGCAGCTGCACCACCAGAACACCAAATAGCCACGCCACTGAACGCAGGTACTGTTGACTAAGGGTTCGATTGCAATATGATTAGAATGAAAATATCACTTTGAAGTGCCACAGCTGATCAACATAACTGAATTGCCGAAAACAAGTCCTGTTGCATTCAAAAAGAGCAATCCTTTTTTAATGCTGTCTACGGGCCAGTCACGGCTCTGCTCGTGAAAAATAGGGCAGTGACATGACGTAGTATTATTGTATATGGCTCTATGGTTGGAGCCAGTAACTGGGATAGCTACAACGGTCACTGGAGGGGGAAAAGAAAGGCGTCTTACTGAAGATAATGCTGTTAAGAGTGGATTTCTTAGGCCCATAACGCGCGATTTTTGTCGATATATTGGCAGTTGCTGACATTTTTAAGCAAATGAAATGTTTATTTTCCAATTACAACCTAGCAGCATAAGGGATTAAAGAAAATAGCGTTTTTTTAAGACTAAGAAACCTGCTCTCAAAGCACTGCCTTGACTAGAAGCGCCGTTGTTTAACCCTCCTTTTTATTCTAGTGCCCCTTGCTGCTATCTCTTATGTAGCCAATATGACGTCACATGACGCTGCTCTGTTGAATTTGCAATTTTATAAGTAAAAAGTAAGTAATTAAAAATAGAACAACAATTGATAGTTTAAAATCGAAAATACGCAATGATATTTAAACACGCGGGTTCCAGACATGCACATATAGACGGACGGTCGCAATGACCGTCAGACATCTTTAAATCCATAGAAGCCGATCGTAAGAGCCCCAGTTCAGAAAATGCGTCACGATGGTTATGGTTTCCGTGTTGTCAAACAGGAAAACATATAACTCGACGTATTTCAATTAATTGCATAGTACGTATAACTCGTACATTTATAAATTACTACACTAGTTCGTTGTATACTATTTTGTATTAGACATGTATTCGTAATAAATAAAAGAAGACAGTGAAGCCAATAAATAAACAAATTTAGGAAACGTGTATTTGCAAATATGATCCCCGTCGTAGCATCTGGAGATTGCTGTGAAGGACAGTGTGCGGCCATCTACACAGTGCTATCACCAGAAGTTATGTGGGGAGCATTTTTACTTATCAAGTGTTGATACCGAAAGCATCAGTGCTAAGCATTAATCTTTGAAACCTTGTAGTTTTCCGTAAGATTTGATATTTGAAGAGAATTCGGTGTAAGGGGTCGTATTGTATTACGATTATTGTCGCAATACAATTCTATTTATTTCACAGGGCCGTGACCCAAAGTCATACATCCTTAATAGCTGAAATTACCTTACTGCTACCTTACTAACAAATGACACATTGAGAACAACTTGCTAACACCAAATTTACAAATTACTACAAATTTTAACGACAACAATCCAGCCATTGCACCTCTCAGGATGGCCATATTTTTGTTTATTGGGACTCAATTTTGCCCTTACCCGGATATTGAACGAAAAAACAATTTTAATTTGTATTGCTTTGATGCTGATATTAGGAAGGCTTAGTTGCCTGTGAAATATGACTACAAAAATAAATTAGCAAATAGCTATTATGTGCCAACTAAATTAATACTATTTGTTGAAACAATACTATTTTTTAAAATGTCGTCCTCACCTGGAGACTGAACAAATTAACCAAGCTTGTAGATTATTATAGAACTTAACTCTTTAACTCCAGTAGTGGCCGTGATGGTATTCGACCAGCTTTACTTTAAAACTGTGTGGCTCCACTTGCTTTACCCTTGTACTTGATTTTTTGAAAATCCATCCGCACTTTGGCCTTCCCCACCTCCTGGAAAGACGCCAACGTGATCCCATTGGATAAAAGCGGCTGTGCCACTTTTGTGAAGGACTATCATCCTATCTGTTTACTTTCCTCAATCTCTTAAGGTTTTTGAAAAAAATTGTAACCGGCTTCTTGCCTAGGCACTGAAGACAAAAAAATTCATGTGTAGCTCTCAACACGGTTTTGTGAAAGGCAAATCCGGTTTTACTAACCTCCCTCACTGCCAATGATCACTGGTCTGCTGCAATTTATAGCCGTCTTTTTTGGTGATGTTTACTTCGATTTCAAAAAGGCTTTCGACACTGTCGACCATTCCATCCTTCTTTAGGAACTGCGTAAAATTGGCCTTCTTCCTTTTCTGCTTTTTTGGCTTTGAAGTTATCTTTGCAATCGTCGTTTTAAAGTATCTATCCGGGGATCTTCTACTGGCTGTTCCAATGCGGCTTATTGAGTCCCTCAAGGCTCCGTTCTTGGACCAACTCTGTTTAACATCTTCATTAACGCTCTTCCACTACACCTTCGTCACAGTCTCTGTCTCCTTTTTGCTAATGTTCTAAAAATGTATCCCACTGTTCAGTATTTCGAAAGTTACCAAGCGTGGGCTTTGTTTGCTAACAAAAAGTAATCGACTTCATCTTTACCCTTACCCCCAAAAATAAGCACAGAAACCAGAGTTGTAGACGGAAAACAAAACCACTACCGCAGAATTTCAGAGAAATATTACATTTTCCTATTCCTTTAGTTTCCCCCATTTTTTCTACCTTCTTTTTCCATGAGCATCTCTGAAGTTTACTTAGCTCCCCTCGACACCTGATCACTTTTTGGGATGTGCTATAAAAATTCGTTTTATTGTAAATAAAGAACAACAAAGATAATATGGGTGTTTCGTCGGCCATCTTGAGTTAAGTCGTGTCAAACGTTTGGTGGGTTTTTGATTTGACATCACGGGATCTGGTTTTGAGAAGCGCTATGCAGTCTCGACTGCTACCATCCGCAATGGTGGCGCGTATTAACTCAATCCTTCAGCCGATAGCAAACGCCTCCCGTTCCAATTGGTGCCAAGAGTTCTCCATAAATGCCACCATATTTAATATGGCTGCCAAGCGCGGACTGGTAGACGAACGGGCAAAAGGGAAAGGAAGGACCGGGCGTCGGGAAAACGGGATCTCGATCACTTCTTTCCTGCCCCCCAGAGCAGCACCATGGTACTTGGCATTGTTGCATAACAAAAAGGGAACTTCTTTTTTGGCTTCGAGCCAGCTCCGCGTATCCTATATCTATCTATCGACTTGAATCTGTGACTAGAGCGTTGGCATTCTGGAACGGGATTTGGGATCTCTTTAAAGGGGCGCGTTTGAAATGTATGGTCGAATTAAATCGCAATTAAGAATTAAAGGGAAACTTCGATCTTGAATACACCTTGTAGGTAAAAGGTCAAGTTAAGGCCTGAATGTAGAGCCGTTACTGCTGTTCCTTGCACAACGCTCAGAAAAAGCGTCATATCGACTAAAGCCTTGACCAGACTGGCTGCTCACTGCGATGCAGGATGGAGTTAGTACCAAACACGTCAAAATCGGTCCTTAAACACAACACCAACCATACGCTTGCAGCAATTTTGACTTTGTAGGCACATAGTAACGCATCGCTTGCACGAAATTGCACAGGGCTTAGGCTCGCCGAAATTGCTTAGGTGCTGCTGCATCTAGTAATAGACTTTGGAAATCTTATAAGTTTTGCTAATTCTCCCTTAGGCGTCAAGAAATTGGAACCACCTGAAACCACATGGGTTTTGGCTCCCGTACTCTTATAATTTTGGTGATGTTTCTGTCTGCCTTTTGTTCAAAGGGCTTTGGGCCAACCCTTTTAATACCACGCAGAAGAGCATATTCGGTCTGCAATTTTGCAGCGACGAAACTGCCACAGAGCTCATGTAATTTTTGCCGTGAAATGCGAATCTTACGTTCGAACGTCAGCAAATTTAGTCATACTCTATACACTCTTTAACTAAATCAGCCTACTAGCATAACGGAAAGGCAATTGGGCTCGATTATTGAAAAATAAATACAGATGCAGACTCATTTTGTTGCCTTTCATACTTAAAGGTCAGACTGGCTTTGCGCGGGACTTGAATGCTCGACCTCTGACATGGCCACTGTCAAATATGGTTGAGCGGTATGGCCAGCAGCCTTGGTCTCAAAAGTTGGTTCAATTCCCGCCCAAGTAATCTGACATTGAATTCCAAAAGGCAACGGCTGTTGGTTTGCAACCGTATTGATTTATCTAAATAAGCCTTATTTCAGCACTACAATATTAACGGAAAGAAACTTCTATAATACTAGCTGTACCCCCGGCGTAACATACGCCGGTCTAGCCAGTTCCTGCATACCTGAGCGAAATACTGTAGTGGGCACATGGAATAAAAAGGGCGCCGACTGCCCCCTGCCTCCTCCGCCGGACTCCCCTGCTGCCTGCCCCCTTACATTCTGTCATTTTATGGTCAGATTTCCCCCCTCCCCCCTCCCGGTAACCCCTTTCCCATCCCGCACCGCCTGCCCATCCCCCCCACCCCGGATTCCCCTATTGTGTGGTCTGAATATCCCCAT
>JAHWFP010269389.1:0-10146 GCA_023313725.1 Lithobius niger
TAAGTATTCTAGATTCTTCTTTCACCCAGTTTTATTTTACACCCTTACTGAAGCTGTAAACTACGGTATACTGCATCTTAATAACCCTTTCCCCGTTACCAAAATTATTTTTTACACAACCTTTCCTCAAAATTATCGGTTTAGGTATGCCGTTCAAAATAATTTAGGCTTTGGAAACTTCAAGTCAACAAAAGAAACACACACAAATATTATGTACTCTCTTTTAGTTGCGGTACTCGACGCGAAATTTGGCTAATGTTCAAAGGTGTAATAATTGAATTTTGAAAAACAGTCACACACAACTCGGCTCGCCATGACTAACTTATTTAGGCTACACTGTTTGTACTCACGACCGTCTTGTTAACCGCTGCGTCGGTCTTCAATTAGATTGTCCCCAGTTACGACGAGAATGAATACCGTGCACTCCTTGTGAAAGTCATTATGGCTTACCAGCCATCGGCAAAACGAAAGCAACTTCACCTCAACCACTGCTTTAACGTCTTGAAAATCAGGAACATTGTGTTTTACCGGCCCGTCATCTTGTTTTGCCCCTCCTTGACAAGCGTGCGATGAATTATGGCAGGCCAACCAAATTTTCCTTCCTTCCTTCGTTTGGTTTCGCAGTGCCTAGAAATGGAGTTTGCTTAAGCAAGAATTTGACGAGTTACATATCGGATGATCATGTTTTGACAGGCGTCATAGTACGAGAGACGACATCGAAGAAGAATGTGAAGACTTGTTGCTGACTAGTTTTATGCAACGCGCTTGCACCAGCCACGTGGCACACGCTTCTTGACATGGCGAGCTCACTAGATGTCACTTTACATGGCAAGAAAATAGCATTTGAAAACCAGTGGCGCCATCTCTGATTTGGCCACCTAACTATTTTTTTAATTTTTCGTACCACAACTAATATTTCGTACCGTAACTATGTTTTACCGCAACTATGTCGTACCGCAACTGTAATTAAATACACTAAACTACCCTATTTCAAATAAACCGCGGTTTTTTTTTAATTTTCCTTTTCATATTTTTTTGTTATTTTAAGCATTCCACGTTACATATTTCCCCCTTCCCCTTCTAATGATCATCCTCGATCATATTTTACCTTTTCTTTTTAACAAGTTTAAAGCCTGATGAAGCTTGTTTTGAGCTGCTCCACTTGGTCGCAAAACTCGTGACTGTATAGCAACATCTTTAGAAGTCTTCTGAATCATTTGGATCAACCATTTCTATATCCTCTTCCTCAACGTCAGAAAACACATCAGAAATTTGTGTCAAATTAACTGCATAAGGTTTGAGTTGTTGTACATGAAAGGTACCCTTTAGCTCCTGGCCCGAACCAAAGTCGGTCAACTTCATTGTTACAGGGGAACATACTTTAGAAATTTTATATGGCCCTTGCCACCGTGGTGCCATTTTTACCATGAAAAAGGCATCTTTGTCAGAAAGGAAGTGCGATCTCTTCAGGACTATGTCTCCTACCTTAAAACTTAAATCCCTCCTGTTTCTATCATAATAGGGTTTCTGACGGATTTGCTGAGCCTTAATTTCATCCTGAGCCACCTTAATTGCTAACCTTATATTGTTTGTAAGTTCCATAGCCCAAGACTTTTCATTAGGGGCGGGAGCTATCTCCGCTTCCAGTGCATCCGGATCGACTGGTAACCTCATTTCCCTTCCTAACGTTAAAAACGCCAGTGAAAACCCTGTGCTCTCTGAGACCGAGGCTCTTAAACCCATTGCCAAATAAGGTAGCTTTAGAGCACATGACCCGAAAAACTGTGGAGACAAATTGTTTACCATTGTCGGACACAATGGTTCTCGGGACACCATATCTCGGAAAAACCTATTTAACCAGGCACACAGAAACTGCCTGTGCCGTTGCTTTTTTTAAGGAAAATAATTCCGGCCACTTTAATAGATAATCTACCACTATTAGCAAGAAGGTGTTATCAGCCTTACTTTTTCGGTAAGGTCCTGCCAAATCTATAGCCAAAGTGTCTCCTGGTTTCAGAAAATGCCTAGGACACCGCATGAACCCACGTGGAGGTGCGTTTTCCAACTTATGTAGTTGACATTTATGACAACTTCTGTAGTTGACATTTATGACAACTTCTGACATAATCAGTCACATTTTTTGTCATACCAGGCCATGTATAAACATTCTGTAGTTTAGACAATCTTGGTAGCTCCCAAGTGCCCTCCCGACAAAGAATCGTGATACCACACAATTATGTGTCGTCTTAAGTTGTTTGGCACTATTATGCAGTACGATTCAACACCATTATGACGAGAGAAAACCCTATGCAACACCCCATCCTTAAGTATAGCAGTTTCCATTAAGGATTTGACTGCTTTTCCAAACTTATTGATGGGAGGTGATGTTCCCGAAGCCAAACATTTCATAGCAAGCCCAAGCTTTGCATCTTTAAGCTGCTCCTGTCTTATCTTTTGCAAATCTGGAACTTGTACTGCATTTATGACAGCATTCACCATTTCCACACTACTCTCTGGAATCCGTGAAATGCATCAGCAACCAGATTATATTTTCCCGGCTGATAATGCACAGAAAAATCAACGAGCTGCAGCCGCATAGTCCACCTAGCCAGTCGGCCGGTAGGGTCCTTTGTTGTTCGAAGCCACTGCAAGCTCCGCTGATCACTAATTACTTTAAATTTGCCACACTCTAAGTACGGACGAAATTTCTCTATTGCCCAGACTATAGCTAGACATTCTCTCTCCACTTCAGAGAATTTTTGTTCCCGTAGCGACAATGCAGGACTGGGACACTGTATGGTCAGAAGCTGCCCATTGCTTTCCTGCAACATAATGGCTCCGAGCCCTACGGCACTCGCATCCGTCTGAACCATGAATGGTTTTGCGAAATCGGGACTAGCCATAGCAGGTACATTAGTGATGGCTTCCTTTAAAGCAACAAAAGCTTTCTCACATTCCTTACTCCATTGAAGTTTACTGGTTTTACCATCCAGTAGTCTATTTAACGGTTGCGCCACATGCGAGTACGACCTTACAAATCTTCTATACCAAGAAGTCATTCCCAGAAATCTCCAAACCTGCCTGACTGTTCGTGGCCTAGGGTACTCCTGAACACATCTGACTTTATCAGGATCAGGACAAAGCCATCTGCTGAAATGATGTGACCCAACACCTTTGTCTTCTGCTTACACACTTGGACCTTGGTAAAGTTTACCATCAGACCTGCATGCTCAAGACGTTTCAAGACTTCCCTAACCGTCTCCAAATGAGTTTCGATATCTGACGAGGCAATTTAGATGTCATCCAGATATGCCACCACTCCACGCGACCGCAGATCATATAGCAAATGATTAACAAGCCGCATGAAGGTTGCCGGAGCATTACACAAACCTGCCATGAAAACCTTAGGCTTAAACAACCCATGAGGCATTATAAAAGCTGCTCTTTCTTGAGAGAACTCGTCTAACTTAACCTGGTGGTATCCAGTTTTATGGTCTAACGTTGTAATGTACTTGGAATTACCCAGTACATCCAATAGCTCATCAATTTGGGCCATCGGATATTTGTCCTTCCGTGAAATTTCATTCAATTTTCGGTAGCCAATAAGCATCCTCCTGCTACCATCACTCTCTTTCTTCAAAAAGGTCAGTGCGGCCCATGGGCTAGAAAATGGTCCTATTTGTCCATTGTCTACCATTTCATTGAGGATGTCCTTCATTGCTCCCCACTTCTCTGGAGGTAGATAATACGGAGGAGAGGAGACAGGAGCATGCGTTCCCGTATCAATGTGGTGTTTGACCAAATCTGTTAATCCTGGCTTTGCATCAAAGACAACCGCTAAGTCATTAAAAAGTTTCCTTACACGCTTACATTGTTCTGGAGAAATATCCGCAGCCATCACCCTCTCACTAAGCAAAGGATCCATTTCTCTGCTTAAGTGAACCGTTCTTTCCTCTTTTTCCTCACCAACATAAGGAAATCTAACCCATGGTACATCTTTCCAATACCAATCATTGGTTGACGGATATCCACTATTACACCAAATTGACCCTGAATGTATGCACCAAGCAAATATGGAACGCTAAGCTGTTCAGCAATAACTACAGGATGTATCACTTGCTTCCCTGGCAAATCTATTCTAGCAGTCACCCATCCCAATATAGGCAAGGTTGCAAGATTTGCTCCATATAACTCTGTATCGAGTTTATTTACCTTGCATCATATCATAATTCTTGAAAGAAATTCAAAAATTCTGGCCCCATTAAAGTGTATGGAGAAGCTCCATCCCACATAGCTACAAGTTTTCCGGGCAGCAATGATCACCTCTACTTTTCCCATCCTAGCCGGGCAAGGCTTCACATCACCTACCTGATTAAAAGTCCGTTTAGGCGGAATTTCATTACGAGCCCTAGCACCACCTACGACTGGGCTCCTGGCCGGTTTCCCGAATTCTGCACATTTTGACTACCTGCAGGTGCACTGACACTTGCCTGATTAATCCTAGCTATTTTTGGCATAGGGCAACCTGTGGCTATGTGACCTTGGATGCCACAATTATACCAGACCCTTTCACTCATCCTTCCACGCCTAACGGATTGCTGTTGGCTATCCCTTACAGATTGTGAACCTTTACCCTGAGTCTGGGCTACCTGCGATTCAGCTGGAGTCACTGAAGCTGACAACTGATTACGAACTACCTGCAGTTGCATAGCAACTACTTTAGGCTGCATACTAGCCATTTGAGAGCTCCTATAAGATCCTGCCTGTTTTAGCAATGCTTCCAACTTACAAGCATCTGCCACTAAATTCTTAAGAGTCATACCTGTTTGTGCTTAACATAAGTCATAAGGAAAACAGAAGGTTCCTTGACACCAACCTAACCTGCTCTGTGTCATGCATTACATAAGACAGTTCCTGAATCATTGCTGCTATATCAGTTACATAGGCTTGCACAGTTTCACCTTCCTGTTGACACCGCAAATTAATGCGTTCTAATATTTCCTCATCTTGATTTGGTACTTCAAATTTTTGCAATAAGGCAAACTTAAATGCAAACCATGAACGAAAAGGAGGCTGAGCAGTAAACCATTGAAGTGCCACCCCTGTTAGCATACTACGACTCCAGTGCTGCAAAAACACACTTTCTGGCATACACTTTCCTACTTGACGTTGTTCTGCTTTAATCACAAAGTCTTTTGGTCCAGGACCAACTGGACTACCATTAAAAACTGGTGGCCATGCTGCTGGGAGGAGGGGCTGACTGCATGTACTACCCTGCACAGCAATATTTCCCTGACCGCCCTGACTTGCAGCTAACAACCTATTATAGTCTGCCATAGTAAGCGTGGGTGTACTCCTCCACCAGCCTGTGTATATACAGGTGGGGACAGGCCAATTGGGTGAATGGGGACCCCAGTACTTATGCCTATACCTGAATGAGACACACTTGGAGTTGACATCTGCATCAAAGGCGCGTTAGCACCATTTAATAGCAAGTTCCTAGCCCCCAATATACCTAACCTAGATGGACTTGGTGGAGGAGTAGCCATGGTTGCTACTAACACTATCAAAACTAGGCAGAATTTAAGCCTATTAAAACCCTGAATGCCTACAAACTTACCCTGTTGAGCCCTAACCTTTTTGATTGAATCTCCAAATGTCTAATCCCTAAACTAAACAACAGGAGTTCATAGACATAAACAATTAAACAGGCTATTTCTTTATTGCCAAAACAACTTAACCTGGTAATTTTAGCATTACATTCCTCGAATGTGATGTTCCCCTGGAGGTTTCTTCCGGTTTGTAGACGCCTGCTTGCATGTCCCACCGCGCATGCGTAGCGCGGTCCTCCCTTATCAAAACGACAGCGCGCACGCTATCGGCATACATTTTCCTCCAGAGGTGTCTCCACGCCACCTCGCTCCCTGGTTCCCCGACTGTCGTTTGGAAAATTGGATTCTTCGCTGAAGATGTCCACCGCTTCGAAAGTCCATCCTTCGTCCGACGCTCATCCTCGTGCTCACTTCGATCTTAGCAGCCGCTGGGCCTCCGCCCTCGACCTCGCCGCTCATGCTCCTACCCGCACGATACCCCCAGATGGCACGCCTGATCCTGATGTCGCATCGCATGACTCTCCACTCCTCCCAGGCCAGCGCATGCCGGCTCCCGCCCCGTTGGACCTGTCGTCCCTCCGGCACGACCTTCAAGCCGCCAAAGACTCCTACCGGACCGCCAAGCGGAACCTCCACCGTGCGACACTCGCCCATTCTCCGGACCGAAACTCGCCGCTCGACCTGTCGTCCAACTCCTCCCGGATAGGCCTCAGTGTAAGCCGCAGTGTCTTACGGGAAATCGTACATGGCACTGTCCGCTACCTCCAAGTCAACCCGATGCCGCCTCCCTCCTGCACATCATCGGTACGACATACCCGCACCCAGGACTGGGTTGCATCTACCTCAAGCCACGAAGGGCACAGGCGTGCTGCTTCCCCCCCCCCCCCCGCCTGCCACGGCACCCAAGCACAAGTCGGACGACACCCCTGAAGAAGCCACCCTGTCCTGTCGCTCGCAGCTTTTTTAAAGACTGTCGTGCAGATAGTCCCGGACTGCTTCCTGTTCAAGCCCTCCAAGGCACCAGATGCTCCTGTCATCAACCGTGGCCTAACGACAGGCCTTGGATTTGCCTCGAGAGACAAAGACGCCAAGCCTCGCTGCCTCCTGGGTCAGTCAACGACACTCCTAACGTGTCTACTCCGCAACGAAGGCCCCATCCTAGGCAAAGGCGACCCCCTTCTTCTCAACACGGAACCCCGTATGCCACACCCTGGCCGAGAGAACTGCTTCTTCCGATCCTTTGGAGACGGCGCCACAAATCTCCGCAATTTCGATACCTACCCGGAGTACGAATTCATTTGCAGTGAAATCAAGATGGACTTCGGCACTTCGTTGTCTATACCCAAGAAAGCCGACATCCCAACCTTCCTGCTATACAAAAACGACAAATGCCTACGACTAAGCCTACGGGCGGCCTCCACACCGCCATCAATGCTCTATGCGAGAAGCTGTCGTCCGACAATACTCCAGAAGAGCTTAAGAACTTGCCATCCCTTATATCCCAACTCTACCAGAAAGCTAACTTCGCCACCTACCGCGCCATGAACTGGGCGACGAGAGCGCTGTTCAGCAACACCCTCCTCCTCCGGGACATCGCCCTATCGTCGGCAAACAACCTGAACTTCTCCACACAACATCGTCTCAGAAATCAACCGATCCACGAGTCTGTAACTCTCTTCCGGGGATTGATCCCGACACTTGCTCCTCATCTTGACGTCTCGAAGAAACCAAGGACGCAAAAACATTCCATGCCCTCGAACCGCCCGTTCTCAAGGAACAAACAAGCCAACCCCCGCCTCACCGACGACTGGCACAAAAACACGGCATCATCCTCCAGCCGCCCGGACGACACTGCCGCTCCTCAACTACGAAGCCAGCAGCCCTTTCGTACCGACGCTCCTCGCTCCCGCCTCGTCCAACGCTCCCAGCAGAAGCGCGCCACTACCCCCGACCGAAGGAGCCGAATCTCATCTCCCGGGGGTAGAAGAATACACCGAAAAATCAACAATGACGCCCTGCAACTAGCTGGTCTCCCGGTCGGGGCCAGACTACACCACTTTTTTCCGGCCTGGCAAGAATAACTACCAATCTGAAGATCCTGTCGATAATAAAACACGGCTTTCGTCCGACGTTCCTACATCAACCGCCGCTGTCGCTATCCCCTCCTCGGGACTTCTCACCCCAAACGACAGCTTCCCTGTTGCACGAAGTATCGGAGTTACTACGGAGGGAGGCGATACGCCAACTGCTCGACCCAGGCCCGGGTTTTTACAGTGCGATCTTCACCCGCCCAAAGAAATCAAGAGGTCTACGCCTAATTTTCAACATGAAACCTCTCAACAAGTTCATCCAAAACGGACACTTCAAGATGAAAACCCTCGACTCCATCTGCCAATCATTCAAGCAGAACGACTGGACAGTCACCATCGATCTGGCAAACGCTTACCTTCACATCCCCCTTCATCCAGCAATCACCCATTACTTTCGTTTCATCTACAACCTGGAAGTCTTCGAATTTTGCTGCCTCCCCTTCGGCCTAAATGCAGTCTCAAGGATTTTCACCTTAGTCTTCAAAGCAATCCTGGCGCACCTTCACCAGCACACAAATACAGGCCAATGCCTATCTCGACGACTGGGCCCTCAACAATCCAGACCCCGCCCAACTGGAACTCAAAAGGGACAAGACCATCAACTTGCTGGACAGCCTGGGGTTTGGCGTAAACCTAGCAAAGTCACGACTCCTTCCAGAACAAGTCTTCACGTTCCTCGGAGCTACAATTGACCTACGATTGGCATCAATCTCCCCGTCTCCAGAACGCATAGAAGACCTCCTACATCACATCCGTCTCTTCCGCCTCCAACCAAGCTTCTCCGCCCGGGAACTGAACTCCCTCATCGGAAAGGTGTACGCAATGGCCAACCTGGTCCCTTACGGGCGATGGATGGTAAGACCCTTCCATCACTACCGGAGAAACAACCACTCAATCAACCAAAACAATCCGGACAAACAGATCCCGTTCAACAAGGACTTCCCCTTCGAATCCCTCCTCTGGTGGTCCAACGTCACAAATCTGTCGAAATCCGTCCCTCTACAGGAATCACCACTTGACTACCGAATCTTCACGGATGCATCAAGCACAGGCTGGGGAGAACACCTAGACAACAAGGAAATCTCCGGCCTGTGGCCTGCCAGCCTCAGAGACCACATCAATGGACTGGAACTACGTGCAATCCTTCTAGCCCTTCGGCACTTCCTTCTACTTATCAAAAACAAGGTCATACAGATCCAGCCGGACAACACAACAGCCCTGGCCTACATCAGGAAAGAAGGCGGAACGAAATCAAGATCGCTTTACAATCTAAGAAAGGAAATCTTCAATCTGTGCATCCCACACAACATCACCCTCATACCGCTTCACATCCCAGGCAACAGGAATGTGATTGCAGATTCTCTTTCACGAAACCACCAGCAGGCGAATGGTGCCTCAAGAAGTCCATCTGCGAATCTCTCTTCAACATCTGGGACAGACCAATGCTGGACCTATTCGCCAGGAGGCACAATGCCAGACTTCCCCACTACATCAGCCCGATTCCGGACGATTCAGCAATAGCGTCCCCACGTTCCCATGGCACAACCTGTTCGCCTACCTATTTCCACCCTTCAAACTGCTCCCACAGGTACTACGGAAAATAAAAGTAAGCCAGGGTCTATTCATCCTAATAGCCCCCCCCCCTCTGGCTGTCCGCAGCCTGGTTCCCACTCCTCCTAAACCTAGCAGTCGACACTCCAAGAAGTCTCCCTCTTCTACCGGATCTTCTGTCACAACAAAAAGGAACAAAACTGCACCCGAACCTCCCACTCCTAACCTTACACGGGTGGCTACTATCATCAAACTCCTCAAAAAGGCTGGCATTCATCAAGAAGAGGCAGAACGCATCGCATCCAAAGCAACCAGAGAATCGACAAACCGCATGTACTGTAGCCACTAGTCTAAATGGATTCGTTGGTGTATCACAAAACGTACAAATCCACTCAACCCCACTCTTCCCGAACTCCTTTCGGTGACTTGTTCAATACCGACAAACTCAAAGGCTCCACAATCCTCGTCTACCGGTCCGCATTAAACTCCGTCTTCAAAGCTGCCGGTCGCACCGCCCTACTGGAGGACTACCGAATTTCTGCCTTGTTATGCTCATATGAAAACGATCGACCTACCACAAGACGTTCCGTGACCGACTGGGACCTTTCCATCGTCCTACAATCACTAATGGAGAATCCCTACGAACCCATGCAAGACAGCTCACTCCACCTTATGACTCGCAAAACTGTCTTCCTCATAACACTGGCAGCTAGTCTAAGATGCTTCGAGATTCAAGCTCTATCTGCAGACCTGGCGTACT
The DNA here is from genome assembly GCA_023313725.1 of Lithobius niger. Taxonomy (NCBI): domain Eukaryota; kingdom Metazoa; phylum Arthropoda; class Chilopoda; order Lithobiomorpha; family Lithobiidae; genus Lithobius; species Lithobius niger. The sequence continues at coordinate 10,014 of JAHWFP010269389.1, forward strand.
GCATCTTCGGCCCGAATTTCTCCTCGGTCACACTCTTCCCAAGAGCAACCTTCAGAGCCAAAACTCAAAAACCATCCGAACCCTCGAAACCCATTACATTCCCTGCCCTCTCGAACCTCACTGGGAACGAACC
>JAHWFP010269392.1:0-12129 GCA_023313725.1 Lithobius niger
TTTAAATGTTTAAATAATTTGATAAAATAGTTAATCTGAATGTTTCCATAACCAGTTGTTCAGTTTGATGAATAGTTTAGAAGTTACAAGGCAAAACCAGTTTTTTTGGACGCTTTTCTGGGCGTACCTTGGATTTTCATAAATCTTGAACGGGGGTTTATTTTAAGAAAATGTAGTTTGGTTATTGTTCGTAACTGTTTGTATTCGTGCTTAACTGGTTTGTTTTACATATGAAGAAAGGAAGGAAGTTGTAAGGCAAAAACCATTATTGGACGCCATTTTGGGCAGCTGTCTTGGACTTTCAGAAAACTAGGTTAGAGTTTTTTCTGGTAAATTGTTAATTTTGAAAACTTTCCGCAACCATATTACGTTCGTTTTCATGAATGGTTGACAAGTTACAATACAAGAACCTTCTTTCGTCGCCATTTGGGCTGTAACATGTTGGATTTTCACAAATCTTCGGAACAAATTTTTGATAATGGAAACATTTAATTCTGAATATTTCCCGTAACCAACTTGCTTTTCAGGGCCGTAGCTAAGATTTTTTTTACCACAGCGGAAACCAACCTTGCCAAGTGTTCTAATGGCTTCAGAGAGCAATAACCCAAGTACAGAATCAACCGGTCACCAAATTAAACAACAAGGTCATCGTCAGGGCACAGCATACACAGCGCCTGCTATAGGTAAAAGTTCGGTAAGGAGAACAAGGCTATAGTTCTCCGTACCGAACTTATTACCCATAACGGCCGCTGTGAATGCTGTGGCCTGACTACGGCTCTGTTGCTTAATTTGATGACCAGTTTGAAAGTTATTTCGGTTTTCACAAAACTGGACTGGTGAAACTTTACTGATGAACAAACTCATTTACTCAAAACTTGAGACCACAACTGATGACATGTAGATATTATCCATACCCAGTTTCAGATCAGTCTGATGATCCGTTCAGAAGTTACAAGTTAACAAAAAAAAAACGCAGGAAAAGTTAAAGAAATGAAGAGAAATTTTTTACATCAACAGCAAGTGTACAAACCCTAGCGAAATTGCCAAATAACAAACAATTGGCTAGTTAGCAGGACTTAGATTTTAAACATTTTTTCTTTCGATCACCTCTTTTTTTTAGTTTTTTTTTTTATGCTGCCTTCTAGCCACGGCAACGGAATTTGTGGCTATGAAACCACGTTAATTGCATACTATTCCTTACAAAGAGGTTTCCTTGTTATTATGGGAGGTGTGCTGAATCGGGGCACAGGTTCTCTAATCTCAATCGACTCGTTTAACGACGTGACACGGCAGTAAAAATTCCACCCACTCCTAAAAGGGTTTTCCACCCAATTTGCTCTGATGACACAAAGCGAAGTTTTTACATTCCCTTAAGGGCAGGCTGGGGTGAAATTAAGCAAATGGTTCTTGGTCGCATTATTGTTACACCACCATTCTGGTTGGAGGGTTAGGACATAATGTGTCATTTAAGAGCCTTCCGTTGGAAATGGCCCCTCCAGCTACTGACAGGGAAAGAGACGGAAAATAAATGCAATGAGTCTAATAAAAACGAATGGGGAACGGCATGTGAAAATTAAGGTCGGTTTTGGCGCAGCATGAGGAGAGAATGCACGAATTAGCTAACGATAATCTTGTGATAGCGAATACGGGTTTTAATGTAATAGTTAAAGGATTTCCCATAGAGGTGGGGTCAGAGGTACTTACTGGCACGAAGCCAATACACTTGTGATGGGTGACCCGTTTCATGGATTTTGTCCTCTTAACAGACCTACTATTAACTCGTCACTTCCCTACAAACGAAGTGCCTACCAGGAAATCAAAATTTTCAGCTTTATAATTAACTAGTTAAGAGTAGCAGCATAGTCACATCGTTCTGCCTAAAATGATAAAGACCACCCACTCAATAGGAACGGTCCACCAGTCTGGACAAAGAAGGCAATTTTGAAAATATATTATTATGCTCCCGTTTGATTCGTACAAATTTAGTTCACCTAATGTGGTTAATGTACTATCGTGATTTCAATTTAAAATGGACTCCAATTAGAAGACATCCGTCATTTTTTTTTAATTAACTCGGACTAAAATAGACTGTTAGATGACAATACAAACAATGATTACAACAATAATTTTGCATTTACGGCCAATTGAGGGCCACCTCCATTTTATAAAAAGGCACTTCCCCCTTCTACTCCTTACCTGTGTGCCAAAATTTAGTTATGCGAACTTTCCCTAACGAGCTGTAGACATGATCCTATAAACTATAAACCCCCCCCCTATAAACTATGAGAAATAATATGGGAGCACTGTCCTTAGCTAGTAGCTAGCCAGTAACACAAATCATGGTTTTTGACGGAACTTTTTCTCCACAAAGGGCGTGTTCCCACACTTCAATGTTGAGGTTTTCTTCGTTACTGAAGACACCTGCTTCCAACGATTTGCGAAGATTTCTACCGCATGGCGAATTTACACCAGTTAGCTAAAATCAGGTAAAAGCTTGTTACAGTTAAAAGACACATTCTGCTAGTTAGCCGCCTTTTTACTTCGATTAACAATTAAGCTCTGACATATACTTGGCGACGACACACTAGTGTGTGTCTAGATTTGTAAATGCTATTTGAACTCTACCTTCCATGTTAAAGCCGAACTTTCGATGCCTAATTTCTCTGCTGTCTTTCGATATTTTCCAAAATTTGATATATAAGCTTTGTTGAACTTGGTGAACATGTGACCAAACCTTTATTAATATCCGTTTGTCACTTCGGATATCTGGACTTGAGCTGGAAGCGCGTTTTTCATTTTTGGCGTCTAGTTTCTGTAACGTAACACGATTCTACTACGCTCTCTCTAGATCAAACTATTTGTCCTACAAAGCTGGTATTTAACTTATTTTACAGGTATTGCTCTGCATATGAGCCCTTTCCATAATAAGGCTTTTTCAAATTTTAAAGTGTTTCAGGGGCTTGGGAGCGACCAGATTGATTGTTTTACATTGCTTTAAACATTGTTATGCAACAATGCCAATCAGCAAACGCCAGCTGCAAGACGTAGACTGAAGATTAAACGATTTATTTCCATATTGCTTTGTGCAAACCATAATTGATTGTCATGTATTGTACTTGATGGAGCCCCATAGCTCCGTGATTAGAATTGTGTGAGCCCCAAATCTGGGACACACTTCTTTGCAGTGTGAGCCCCAGGCATGGCAGATGTGTAAGTCATGGGTTAATAAAACCTCGTCGTATTAAATTATCAGTCTCCACTCGACTTCCATCAAACACGACATGGTGTCAGGTTAAAGCGGATCCAACAACAGCGAACTGAAGGTATAGAAAAAGAGGCAAGAGAACACGTAACATATTGTCAAGAGATCATTGTCAACCAAAACGATCATCTCCATTGTGCAATAATCACCACGTGGTCATGAATCGAGAAGAATGGCAAACTTCGCAAAACTACCGTTGATATCAACACTAAGTTTTGAAGATAATTTGTACCACAACTTGAAGAAGTGGAAACGGGACTACAATGACTACCTGAAGCCTCAGAATCGGATGAAGAAAGTGATAAAGTAAAAATAGGCATCCTCCACCATCTTATTGGAGACGAAGGTAAGGATGTCATGAACACGTTTTCCTATACTCCACCCGAGGATAGTAAGGTACTTGATAGGGTTCTTGAAAAGCTCGAACAACACTTCAACAAGCGGAAAACAATATTATATGATCGTTTGAAAGTGTTCTTAATGGAACCAAACGAGGGAGAAACCATTGACCATTTTGTTACAAGGCCGAAAATAGCAGTTGACAAAGGAAATTTTGCAGACCAAAAAGAAAACATGATACGTGATCGGGTAGTGTTTGTGCAACAGGACACATCGTTAAAGGATAGGCTTATGGAAAAAGGGACATAGCACTAGAAAGAGCTCTTGAAATAATACGCGGATACGAAACTCACAAAATGAAAGATGAACTGGTTTCGGACAAACAACCCGTGGATACTTTCAGATCAAAACGTGGTAGGCCTGGTAATACTAACAGCAACAATAGAAACATAGGCTACAACTGTCAAAAGTGTGCACAGGATCACGAAAAGCGCCAGTACCCTGCATTTGGGAGAAAATGCAGTAAATGTCTGCAGCAAAACCATTTTGTAGTTCGTTGCCATTCAGAAAACCAGTTTCCACAGGAAAGACGGGAACAGAAACAGAAACCAAAATACAAGAACATACGTAGAAAAAAACAAGTAGACAACATCTTGGATTCTTCGGCGACCGACTCGGACTCGAGCGACGAAGAAGACATTGTAGTAGGCAACATCACAAAAGCAAACATTCACAATGTAGACTCTTCGTGGTATGAGTCAGCGTGCTACGAAAATTCTTCATTCAATGCCAAACTTGACACGGGAGTTGGAGTTGATGTGCTACCAAACCGGGTTTTTACCAAGCTATGTCCAAATATAAAACTGAAACCAACAAAACTCTCTCTCACAGCATACGGGCTGAAAATAACACTCTTAGATAAAACCAAACTTAGATGCAGTGTAGGGGGGGGGGAGGCATAAATTGGATTTGTTGTTGTTGACACAAAGTCTCCACCAATTTTGGGACTTGAATCTTGTGAGAAGTTAGGACTAGTAACCCGCAAACAATTTCAAAAACAAATTAACACTGTATTTGTAAACAAACAAAACACTAGTAACATAAGTGTCGAAACCAAAAAGGTACCAACAGGTGACAAAACAGTAAATACTGAAAAGTTAAAAGGTAACAAAACAGTAAATATTGAAAAGATAACAGGTAAGAGTGTAAAAACTGAAAAGGTACCAGCAGGTAACAAAAATGCCAAAACTCAAAATATAAGAGACTTTAGTGGTATTAAGAAAGAATATGCAGATGTTTTTGACGGAATTGTATGTTATGAAGGGGAATATCATCTAGAAGTAGTTCCATATGTGGGGGGGGGGGATTGAGGCTTAATGGCGCGTCGACAACTTGGTCATTAGCGCCAACCTCAGTCACAGTGCAGTGGTCCGGGTTGCCACTGCACCACACATTACAGAGATGTAAAACCAAATGTAAAACCACTAATGTAGAAATACATGCTGCTAGGAAAGTACCATTAAGCTTGCATAAGAAACTAGAAGAAACTAGACTGAAAGATGAAATCATTAGTAAAGTTGACCAACCAACAAATTGGGTTAACTGCTTATTAATAAATGAAAAATCGAATGGCAATCCTATGGTTTGTATTGATCCTAGAGATCTCAATGGTGATTTGAAGCGAGAACACTATAAGATGCCAACACCGCAAGAGATAATGGGATAGATGAGAGATATGAAGTATTTTACTGTTCTAGACCTCAAGTGTGGATTTTGGAACATAAAACTAGACAATGAAAGTTCACTTCTGACAGCATTTAATACTCCATTCGGAAGGTACAAATTTAATAGGCTTCCTTTTGGGATATGTGTAGCGCCAGAAATTTTTCAAAAGGTCAGCTCTTCGGGATCTTGCCTGGTGTAGGAATCTCGACGAATGATTTTATCATCGGAGGTAAAACTAAAAAGGAGCATGATAAAAATGTGAAAAATGTGTTAGACAAGGTTCGAAAAGAAAATGCCAAATTCAATAACTAAAGTTCAAGACGAGTGTTAAGTACTTAGGTAGAATTGTGACGAGTGAAGGAACACGAGTCGACCCCAATAAGATACAAGCAATTCACGATCTGGCCTCACCAGAAAACAAACAAGATTTAAGACGAATCTTTGGTATGGTGAATTATCTTATGCCATACATTCCCCAGTTGGCACAAATTACAGCTCCACTCATAGTATTGAATAAAGGGGATGTTGAGTGGTCATGGAATACAAGTTTTGAACATCAGTTTGTAAAGTTAAAAAGTATGATATGTCAGGCTGTAGAACTTACCCACTTCAAATCAGGAGTAAAGGTTGTAAAGGATGCCTCTCAATCAGGATTACGCAGAAGCCTATTGCAGGAAGGCAAGCTAGTAATGTTTACGTCGAGAACACTTACAAAAACGGAGGCCAACTATGCTCAAATTGAGAAAGAAATGCTCGCGATTGTGAATGCGTGTGAGAAATTTAATTATTACTTTTATAGACTTGAAGTGGAAGTCCAGACTGACCACAAACCTTTACTAGCTATAGTTAAGAAACCGTTTGACAAAATCACGTCAAACCTCCAACGATTTTTTGTTACACCTCCAAAGGTATAAGGTAAGTTTAGTGTACAAACTGTCAGGCAGTGTCCTTTTCCACTTCTGCCTGGGGCTGCTGTCCTTTGGCCCTTTGTTGCCTAACATCCAATTTAAGTCCTGAGAAGTTTTTACTCTCATTGTTCCCTTCTTATACTCCTAAGAGACCATTGTCATGGTGTGGTATTGTTAACTGTTTTTGTTTGCTTTTCTTCTTCCATTTTTTGCCTTGGGGTTTACCCGAGTTGCTCATGTTTTCAGTAAAGAGTTTGCCTTATATTCGCCCATCCCATTTGTAATGGGAAGTATTCTGGAGTGTTATGGATGGTGAAAACCTCCCTGCCAATGTACGTTTTCCTTCCAACTCCCTATAACGAAATTGTTTCCTGGACTGACCATTGGAATCCGGATCCCTGTGGAAGGTTCGGCCGCTTCCACTTGTAAGTGTATCTTTTCCGTTACCATTTCCCCTGCAATTTACCATGTGCTGACAAACATTACTGATGTTAAATTCCCGGGGTCATAGATGTAATGGTTACAAACTTTGTGTTGGTTCCTGAAACTGTTCTGTTCCCAAGCCAAATTTCCTATCACAATAATCTAAGAGACGAATAAATCCTGAGGAGGAATTCCAGTCCCCAAACCAATTGCCTTTTCATTCTGACTAGATTTTACCCAGATAGTGTTAGCCTGATTCACGGTGTTGATATCATACCTCTGACTGTATTTTATTTGTGTAATGCACATTGGGGCCGTACCTGCCATGGGCCAATATTTCCCCTAGGGAATTGACCCACATTGCAGCGCGACTCCACGGCTTACACCGTGATGTCCCCCTTAGTTGACACTTTGGGAGTATAACCAGCCAGTTGACCGTATTAGGCAGTAACCACGATGGACTAAATTCACCTGATACTTCTGGCAGCATCACAACTTTGATAGCGATCCGCATTATGCACAATTGTCTGCTACAAACTAAGTCCAGAAATGTACATAGCAGATTTGTTGTCGAGAAATTTTCCAAGCACAGCTGTGGCAAATGAACCAGTTGTTGAAGTGCATGAAGTGAAGGCAGCAGGTATTGTCTCAGGTGATTGGGTTGAACTTTTGTGCGAACACAATATGAAGGATGAGCAGTCAAAACAGTTGTACAATGTTATCAAGCAAGGCTGGCCAGAACACAAAAGCCAACTGCCTTCGGATTTACAGCAGTTTTGGCAGAGTCGTTTCTCGTTTCACATTTCGGGCAATTTAATTTTGTTTGATAAAAACTGTTCATTCCAATAACTTTGAGACCACAGTTACTTAGATTACTCCACGAGTCGCATTAGGTGTGGAGAAAATGAAATCCCGACCTAGAGAGATTTTTTTTGGGACTAAGCTTTCAAAAGAGATTGAAGAAATTGCTTCTTTTTGTGCAACTTGAGTTATCGACCAACTAAGCAGAAAGAACCTTTGATCACGCATCCTATACCGGACTATCCTTGGCGAAGAGTAGAATGAGACAGTTTTGAGTTTCGTAATTACAGTTATCTTCTGGTTGTGGATTATATTTTGAAATACACCGATATTGTCCGTATAGCTGCTAAGACTGCTAAATCTGTTGTCGCAGGGTGCAAGTCTATTTTTGGACATTTAGGAATCCCAGAATTTCTTGTAACAGATAACAGGCCCTTTAACTCGCATACTTTTCGGCTGTTTACTAAAGAATGGTAGTTTCAGCTAATCACCTCGAGTCCTAGATATCCTCAGTCAAACGGATTAGCCGAACGGCATGTGCAGACTGTAAAAAACCTTCTTAAAAAGGCTAAGAAATCGGGAACAAACCCAGGATTAGCTCTTCTGGAATTTCGTACTACACCAGTATCAGGATTCCCAGTTTCATATTCTCAATTATTGATGAACCAAAGTCTCAGGTATAAAGTTCCAACCAAACAATCTCGCCTTATTCCAAATTACAACTTCGATATTCGTAGGCAAATAAGTGAAAGGCAATGTAAACATAAAAATTTTTATGATCGTTTAGCTAAGGAGCAGCTTCCATTAAACCCAGGGGTGATGTGGGCAGAGTCAGAAATGGCTCTGAATGGAAACCGTGTAAGGTAGTCAGTAAAACAGAACATCCCAGATCCTACAACATTGTAACGGAGGAGGGAACGCCACTGCGGAGAACGAGCAGGCATTTAATGAGAACGGGGGAACTCTTTTCGAAATCGGCCATCGATTTGGACGAGGAAGAAATTTTGGCCAACAGTAACAAAAATTCAACCGATTGTGTCGAGTCCTCCACTGGCGAGCCCTCTCCCGATCGCAGCAGATCATTTAATTTAAGATCCCATGTAACCCGAACAGGGCGTGTCACCCTTCCGCCCAAATATTTCACAGATTATGTTTAGTATGTACTGTGAGTTCTTTGTATGCCTACTGCTTGATATTTTACAAAAAAAAAAGTTATGTATTGTACTTGATGGAGCCCCATAGCTCCGTAATTGTAATTGTGTGAGCCCCAAAGCTGGGACACACTTCTTTGTGGTGTCAGCCCAGGCATGGCAGATGTGTAAGTCATGGGTTAATAAATCCTCGTCGTATTAAATTATCAGTCTCCACTCGACTTCCATCAAACACGACAGATAAAGATACAAAACGTTAAAACAAGTTAATTTAAACTGCATGGTATGCCAAAGCAGCACGAATTAGAAAACAAAAACTAACTCGTGTGACGCTTATAAGGTAACGTTTACTTGATTCGAAGTAAAAACAGCAAAGGGACACAAATAAACTTTCCTGTAAGGTTTCAGATACTGCATTGTTGCTATACTGTTGAGTCCACGTAAAACCTTACTGCTGTATCCAACTATTACACACGTAAATAGAATTAAAGCCTGAGCCCAAATTTCAAAACTTTTCATGGCCAAACAAACGAGGAATAATGTAAGGCTACACTCGACTACTTTCAGTGTTTTTCAGTGTTCTTCAGTGACGTAGTCTACTTTCCGCTCATCGCCCTTTTGATGATACATATATAATTTTTCAAGATTTTCAAGTACTTTTCCAGGTATAGAATTTCATAATAACTTTCAAGGACTCGCACGAACCCGGAATTATCTGTAGATCTGTGCTAAGCACACTAAGATGATTAGTTTCTAAACAGTTTCCAGCGATGTCGTTTAGCCAAGTAGAATACACCAATTAGCACCATTAGCTGATCTAGCGAGTGCAAAAGTAAAAATGGTAAAAAAACATTTGAATACAGCAGTAAGTTCACACGTAAACAAACAGCACAGCAACACTGCAGTATCTGAAACCTTACAGGAAAGTTTATTGTGTTCCTTTTCTGTTTTGACTTCGGATCAGTAAAACCTTACCTTAAGCATCAAACGAGTTCGTTTTTGTTTTCTATCTTTTTCTTATGATTGATAAGGCGCCAACCCTCCCCTTTATCCTACACTTAAGCCTACCAACGTAGAGAGGCGCGTCTAAAATGCATACACGTCCGAGAACGTAGAGTGTCCATGCTAACTATCTCTTCATATTCCGTACTTTGTAGTCTAGAAGAGAAACTGTGGGTTTCGTTTCCTGACGCCAGACCAGTTGATTCAACATTGTCAAGTTTTATCAATTTAGGTCAATGCATTGTTTAAAGTTTAAAATCCGCGTATCACGTGTCACGAGTAACTTCCACAGTTCAATCCAGCATTTTATATGCCCTCGCAGCGCGACTGGTGGCAGAACCGGAAGTTAAACGGATGAAGCATTGAATCTCTATGGTCAAGCCTTTATAAATATTAGGAAACCGTACCATATCCAACTGTTTTAGATGGAAAGTTCATGAAGTAGGCTGCCAGTTACCACGAATTTTGTTAGGCAAATACCGCTAGGATCATTCGTAACACACAAAAAAAAATGGATCCGAAAACCGAGTAACCTATTGTCTACGTCATCGATGATAGTTTAACAATCTGCCATCACAGGGTTGATTTTTCATCTTGGCAATCATTGAAAGAGCTCGTGGCTCGTTTGAAAAAAATGGAGCCTGAAAGAAAGCAAATGGAGCTGAAAGTGAACTGCAGACAAACCAACTGCCAACAAAAGAATTTGTGCTGAATGGGCGAACGGAATTCATTGTTCGTCTTCACTGTTAACAAAGAAAAAGAAGCTGGTGTGCCAAAGTATCACGAATTCGATAATAAAAATAAATTATTTGATGTTTAAGATAATGTAGACTGAACCGAAGTCAGAACGGGAAAGGAACACGAATAAGCTTTCTTGTTTCAGATACCACAGTGTTGCTCTTAATGTTTAGTCCGAGTGAAACCTTTTCTGCCTTATTAAAAAGTTGTTTTTTTTTACCGTTTTTACTTTTGAACTTGTTAAGTAAGCAAATGATTCGTGTCTACGTGTGTATTATTAGTGCTACTAGACTATACCACATCGCTAAAAAAATGATGAAAAACTAATCACAGCACATCATCAACACAGTGATGAGCGAAAAAGTGACGACTTGATTGCAGAATACAGAAAAATTAAGCAATTGATTAGGTGCGAGTTCATGTGAAGTGTATTCGTGTTCCTTTCTTGTTTTGACTTCGGTTCAAAACCTTACATTAAATATTAAAGGAGTTCGCTTTGTTTTCTGACGTAGTATTGTTTAGCGTTCGAAATGGCTAAGCCTACATCTTGTGCAGTCTCGTATTCGCTGCTTCAAATGAAAACATTAAGGCTCTGCTTTCCTAATCCGAACCATTAAGTATAGCCCCTATCCCCACCCCAGACATCTAACAGGCATAAGGCCCTCTCAAACTGGGCATGGCTATACTAACCTACCATTGTTTACTAAAGCCATGTTTAGTACAGCCTTAGTTGAATAACACATTGAAATGAGTCATCAGACATGACTCACTTCAAGGCGGTATTTAACTATGGCTGTACTAAATATGGCTTTAGTAAACTAGGGTAGGTTAGTATAGAGTCCATATCGAATGGCACAGGTTCAATTTATTTCACTTGACTATAACTATATTGTTGCATACTAATGAAAATAGTATAAGCACTAAGAGGTTTATGAGAATAAATATGGCGAGCCAGTTAGTGTACACATAAATCACACAATTACAACGTTTCGTGCATTCCCTGCTTCGTCATCACATACGGCTAAGGCACAGTCATACACTAAAAGTCATACAAACGTAAAAACATAAGCACATAATAAGAATGGACCTACGCCAGCTTAAAAACAAAATAAGAACACCTGACCTCTGCCCGCCAATGCAGGATTAGAGACATCGGCAGTTAGAGGTCAGGTTTATTTCGGTCAGTTTTAAAGCTGCCATTGGTCCATTCTGATTATGTACTTTGTGTTTTTACGGCCATATTGTTCGTTTTGCTCACTCTATTGGCGTCGATCCACGCTTCATACAGTTTAGTTAATTTCTTTTTCATTAGTTTGCCGATCGAACTTTTACATTCTGAAAAGCACGTTTTCGCATATTTGATGGTCAAAAAGTTAAGTTTCAGTCAATGAAAATAGATCTACTCGAAGTGTAGTTTAATTTTCTTTCATTTGGCGCTACTCTCATCTTTATAAGTGCCTTACTTCAAGAGGAGCAGAGCTACACGCGCTCACGCACATTGTATGTAGATTATAGGCGCTGACGCTTGCTCATTCGGCTGCGTCCCGGTACGTTCGAGGATATTAATTCTTGTTGAAACGTGAATGCTGCTGCCAGACATTCCCAACAGAAATGATCAAGCTAATATTCAAGCAATGATCCAAAAGAAGTAGGTGTTTTACCTAATGCTTCAATTCATAAATAAATGACAAACAAAACTAAAAACTATCCAAAACATTTGAATGGTACATTATGGTTTTAGTGTATTCTTGACTTCGGCATTTTAGCCGTATAACGGAGC
>JAHWFP010269419.1:0-10016 GCA_023313725.1 Lithobius niger
GCAGCAAAAACTTCGTGAAAGGATTACCGCCCATAAATCCAATGTAACTTTAAATGTCACCACAAATTCCCTTGTTCAACACCGCATCAATACAGGGAGTTCTCCAGATAAGATAAAAACAGGGCACACTCCTGACCTGGATAATGCCACAATTCTTTTTACTGAAAAACAGCTGTAGCCAGGATTAATCAACAACAAGAAAACAATACTAGGCCTGAGTTTAATAGTTTTAAGGTTTTCTCGTTGCTACGGCTACGTGAAGTTTCGACAACGTGTTGAATGTAAAGAATAAACTTACTGTCTAACGCAATTCTCTGCAGCTGCTACTTACGAAATTAAAACGGTAGCTAACTATTAGGCCTAAAAGGTCAAAATTAGGCCTAAAAGTAAAAACTATAAGGCCTAAAAACTAACACCTTTTGACTTGTTGTGATGGTTACTTATTTTGGATTATAATACAGAGTGCTGTTACAGTGCGTGGTACAGGTGGGTGCCTCAACAATCTCGGTGGTGGCGTTATAAAGTTTTATATTAGCTTCAGTATTGTCAACCTTTTAAATCTTTCGATTATTGTTTAACCTATAGTTATTGAAGATTGGTTGGCGTGTAGTTAAATGCTCTTTATTATCTATAATTAATATGTATTATGATTATATTAATTTTTCTAATCATGGGAAGATACCTTGTGTAGCAGTTGTTGGAAACATTGTACGATTTTTGATTTTTAGAGCATTTTTTTAAACAGCAGTGGCTAATGTGAAGTTTTATTTATATGGTCAAATTAAGTGTGGGATGTAGAAAGAAGCTGCAAATAACTAAACATAAACTGAATGCTGGAAACAACGAAACCTTAGTAAAATGAATATGATACGTAGCTTAGGACTACAAGCAAAAAAAGTTAAAACAAGAAAAAGCCTATAGCAAAGAACAAGAGTACGTCACACGAAAAGGCAAATAGCCCAAACTGAGCCGAGTGAGTAGGCTATTACACCCACAATTTTACGGAGCAATAATAAATGGTAAAGCCATTAAAACACCACTAATTATAAATTTGGAATAAAGTTCGATTCACTTTGCATACAATTGGGCCCTTAGCGTGTTTCCTAGTTTATAATGTCTGAAGCGTAAATAATCGTGAATTTGCATTGCTATAGAATTAATCAAAAAGCACAATTGCAATAGTCGCTTCTCTGAAGCCAATTAGAACATGTATTGTCAATCACCAACATATATTATCAATTACCAACATATATTATCAATCACCAGCATATATTATCAATTACCAACATATATTCGCCAGTCTCGACTCTACTCTTAAGATAAAATAATTCACAATTCCCCTCTCCGCCTTTACAATTGTTACGCCGATGATTTAATGGACAAGCTGATCGGGATAAAAGGAACCAGCAATTCAGAATATCAGTAAACGTGCGCCCTTTGTTATATCCGGGAACTTCGCTGGCTCGATTTCCGGATAACTTTTAATGCGTATTCTTTCCCCGTTTAGATGGCGTCACACTAGTCTGCGCTGTAAGTTAAAATTTATACCTTTATAATAATAACTAGCGGAGTCGCTCGCTTCGCTCGCTCATTCTACGTCGTCTCGCTACGCTCGAGGAGCTTTCATGCTGCAACTCTTATGCTGATGACGGACATTCCATATCTAACACGATCAAGCAAATGATCAGAGTGCAGTACGTGTTTTCGTAAGAGCCGGGGAATAATGAATTTATTGGAGCCATGGCCCATAGCCAAACGCCCTACAATAAAGCAACTTAAGTACATGTACATATTGAACCTAGGACCAATCACCGTCATCCATCATACCCTGGTGCTACTACGCTGATCTTCGCCACGACACAGTTTCACAAATTCACTGCAAAACTACCCTTGCAGCCTCGCAGACGTTAGGCTTCAGGCAACGGTTTGGCCACCCAAGAGCTACGTGCGCTTCAAAGACGAAACATGCGATTCCTATCCAGTCGGCCTTAGCTTGAAGAAACCATCCCCTTTCTGGCGTGCGCCTAACCTGCCAATGAGCCAGGAGGCGTGGCACGCGATTTGTAGCCAAGTTGGCCTTGGCTTAAGAAGCCATTCCCTTTCAGGCACGCGATTGTACTGTTATTGAGCCAGGAGGTTAGGCATGCGATTTGTATACAGTCGGTCTTGGCTTGAAGAAGCGTTCCCCTTTCTGGAATGCACCTAATCAGGCAATGAGCCTGGAGGTGAGACACGGGATTTCTTCCCCAGTCGGCCTTGGCTTGAAGCAGCCTTATCCATCCCCGCTGCAAAGCCATTTCAACGCTGTAGCACGCGAGTTGCTGCATGCTTGAACTAAAATGCTTGGTAATTTTATCATTCATACTTCTTGTGCCACTCTTGGTATAGATTATTTTTTATTCAAATAAATTTTGCAGACTTTACATGGGTTTCCTTGTTTCACAAATTTTAAGAATTTTTACTTAAAACCCATCTCCTTCCCCGCTACGTGTGATGCTTTGAAACAGCAACCACATGTCGCCTATAATTTTTGGCTAATATAAAAGATTTCGTGCAAGGCGAAATCGTACCTATAGAAACTATTAGTTTTTATCGCTATTAGGCTGAACTATTGCTGAGTAGAGCACCAGCTAATAGCACACTATTGATCGAAAGTCGATGTTTTACAATTGCAAACGTGGAAACATTCTTTTACCCTGTTTTTATTAATATATTTTGTTTAAATAGTCCTAATTTACCATTAATCTTTCGTAGCTTTACGTAATTTCATTTAAATGTAAGGCTAAATAGGTAGTTTGTATTTGAAATGTCCAAAATGCAACTCCAACAGTCGTTCCATCAGCAAGCTGCACGTTCCTCATTGTTGAATATCGGCTGTTAGCATTGCCAGCCGCAATCCTACCAACAACACTACTGGACCACGCGCCTCCTACGTGGCGCAACAATTGTGAACCATCCGCATAGCAGGAAGAGGTGATTGATTGATTGATATTTTATTTAGCTTAAAAAAAAAAAAAAAAAAAAAAAGGAAGAGGTGATATTCCGAAACTAACAATCAACTTCGAAAAATTCGTTTCAACAATGGTCCAAAAGGGTTTTTTCGCTTTTTTCGAGGGAAAATTTTTTACCTAGAACTACGAAAATACGCCTGCGCGAAATCCGGATTAATTTCCTGTCTTCTGACACCTTTCTCATATTTTTAGGCTTCCTACTTCAAGAGGAGAAGAGGTACATATATATATATATATATATATACCGAACGTAAGTTTTTAATGGTTTAGACTAGCGGAGTCGCTCGCTTCGCTCGCTCATTCCGCGTCGTCTCGCTACGCTCGAAGAGCTTTCATGCTACAGCAGCTCTTATGCTGCTGACAGACATTCCACATCTAAAACGATCAAGCAAATGATCAGAATGTAGTAAGCGGTTTTTTTAGGCTTCAGTTCATAAACAAATTACCTAAACAAAAAACGGCTTCACTGTTTAGAAAACCAGCCCCCTTCTGCCGTGCGCCTAAACTGCCAATGATCCAGAAGGCGAGACACACGATTTCTACCCCAGCCGGCCTTGGCTTGAAAATACGCTCGAGGAGCTTTTATGCTACTACTCTTATGCTGCTGACAGACATTCCACATCTAAAACAATCAAGAAAATGATCAGAATGTAGTACGCGTTTTTCTTAAGGCTCAGTTCATAAACAAACCATATGGTAACCATAAATCACTTCAACAGTCTGGCTACCTAATAGCTACATGCGCCTCTTGTTCAGATTGTCAGCCATAATACCTCTGACTACAGTACAGGACTAAGCGTGCTACGTGGCGCAACAATCATGAACCTAACCTTCCTCATCTAACCTGATTCTCGTTGTGTACTGAATGGAGCGAATAAAAAAATGTCTTATATCCTGAATGGAGCGTATAAAGAGTGTCCAAGTCGTAACTTATCTTTGTATGCAATCCCTTGTCACAAGATCGTCTGGGGGAGAGAATGTGGGTTTCGTTTCCCGGCTCCAGGCCAATTAATTCAATGCCTCGATAAAGGTATTTTCTTTCTGGCGCATGCATTAACTGGCCTTGAGCCAGGAGATGAGACACGCGATTTGTTGCCCAGTCGGCCTTGGCTTGAAGAAGCCATTCCCTGTCCGGCACGCAATTGACCTGTTACTGAGCCAGGAGGCGAGGCATGCAATTTGTACCCAGTCAGCCTTGGCTTGTAGAAGCGATCTCCTTTCTGGCATACACCTAAACTGACAATGAGCCAGGAGGCGAGATAATAATAAATTCATTCATACAGCAAAGAAACTGTATCGGACAGAGAAGGGTGCTCATCCTCCACTTATACCAAGTCCGAAATTAAAGGAGCAGCTAACATGAATAAAAGAAACAAGGATAACATGGAAAAAGGAATAAAAATGCAGGTTAAATCATCCTAAGTCAAATGTACAATCTTAAAAACACTTATTAATAAAAAAAATTTAAAAATAAAAATTTGCTGCCGATGCAATCGGCATGGCAAGGACCTAAGGTTTGCTTACTTCTATTCGACATAAAACTAAAAATTATGAATTAAAACTAAAAATTGTGAATTACAAAAGTTTAAAAGTTTAAATAAAGACAATGACTCGGCTTTAAATGAAGGGTTGATGGAATTAGGTTGGGGTCATGAATGCCTTACCACCAAGGTTAGAACTACCAGGGGCACGATGGTCCCCGATGGCATCGCCAAACGTGAGGGACAAGTGAAGGGAAATGCTGGGTATCATTGTGAGTATTTCTTATACAACAATAAAATAATGCATCACAAAGCTTGGTCAAGCCAATTGTCAATCCTAATGTATAAAAAACAATAATAAAAATTCACCACCGCCAAAGTGGTCAGAACAGAAGGGTTGCGAGCCGGTTTAAACCATACCAATCGTTAAGTAGCGAGAAGTTACATTGGTCTTTTAAGGAAACGATCAAGGTTCTCAGTGAGCAATTCGCGCCTGAAGCCCACTTCAGAGTCTCTACATACTGTACTAGCACGCACTGCATTCCAGATTGGAACAATGCGAACTGAAAAAAAATGTGTTCTGCAGTCAAGTCGCGCACTACCTACTGCCAACTTCCAGGGATGTGCACGCGTAAAATGTAAACAAGGGGCCAGATCGAAGAAGGGAGATCAACTATGATCAGATTTCGCAAGATGTTATATGTCAGAATTAAATCGTAGTGCAAGCGTATAAGTTCAAGGAGTTTTAGACCTGCTCCAGTCAGGCGTTCGATGCGATTTACTCGGCGTAGCCCCGGAAGGCTCTTAGTACACCTTCTCTGCATTGAGTCAATCAAATCGATGTCTCTGGAGAGGTACGGTGACCAGACCGGCGTAGCGTATTCCAGGAGGGGGCGGACAAAAACCTTGTATGCCCAAATCTTAGTGTGGAAATTTCCTGAGGTGAAACACCTATTGATCATGGCAAGCCGTCGAAAAGCCGCAGTTGAAACCTTGAAACAGTGCAGGGAGGACTTAAGGTCTCGGGTAAACCATATACACAGATCTCGAATTTCATCGACGAAAGGAAGAACACCACCATCTAAAATGTAATTAAAATCAGAGTTTCCAGTTCCGTATCTAACTGACTGGCATTTTGAGACAGAAAGTGGCAACTGCCATATTGCAGACCAGCAGATAACATTAGAAACTTCCTCCTGAAGTGGGGGCTAGGGACCAGGTGAGACAATCTCCATTCCGATTTTAAAGTCATCTGCAAATTTTGCGCCATACGGTGATGAAGTGGTAACACAGAGGTCATTCACATAGATTAAGAAAAGTAAAGGACCCAGAACCGGCACTCTTACCCCTTTTCATACCATATGCTCGGTTTTAACCTGCTGAGATCGATTGCTCAGAAAGACGGACAGCCAATTTAAAAGAAGACCAGCAATGACACATCCGTACAGTTTAGCGTTAAGCTTGCGATGGACCACTGATTCAAAAGCTTTCTTAAAATCGAACTATATTACATCACTCTTTGCACCAATATCCAGCGCATCAGTCCATCGATAAAGCATACTTAGGAGCTGGTGTGTAGCTGATCGGCCTGCTAGAAACCCAAATTGGTCTGGATTAATAATAGATGTCTCCATTAAGTAAGGCATTAAGGTATCTCTGATAATAGCTTCCATAATCTTACACACCACGCATGTAAGTGCGATAGGTCTGTAGTTTTCTGGGTTTGATGGTGAACCCTTCTTAAAGACTGGTATAACAATAGCCGTTTCCACTGTTCGGGAAGTAGTCCTTGAATCAAAGGATAAGGTAAAGATTTTAGATATGGGATAACTAATTTCGGCTGCTATTTGTTTAAGTAGGAATGCTGAAAGGACCGCGTGAAGTACTAGGTTTCAGTTTTGTTATTGCCAAGAGAACAACTGACTGTGTAAAAAAAACTTTCTCACATCTGTTTTACGTATATTGCTTCTGTGGCAATGGTAAATTTTGGTTACCATCACATCGAATGCTATTTGATGCAAAGATACTACTTAGTAACTCAGCCTTTTCCAGGTTATCAACCAAGAAGCCGGTTTGGTCATTAAAATGCGGTAAGGATCGGACAGACTGGGTTTTTTTACAATACAATTTGAAGAGGGATGAAGTGTTTCATCTCATGATGGCATGTTCTTCCCTTTTCTTGTGCCATTCCTCAACAGAGTCTGAATAATTTCTTCTAATAATGTTGTATTTCCTAAGGGCCTCTTCACTACGGTTAATTTTAAATCGTTTACAAAGTTTAAGTTCTCTATTTCTTAACTTAATCAAATATTGGGTAGAGTGCGATTTTGAGTTCGTGGCTTTTCCACAGGAGTTTTACAGAAACTTAAATGGTTATTTATGATCTCCAAAAAACAACTCCAGGTGCCACAAATATTTTGATTTTTGATTACCCGTAAAAATAAGATCATCCCACTCCACCATACGTAGTGAAGCCCTAAGTCCCAGGTAATCTATCTTACTTTGGGTGGTTATGTCTGACGACAGTGGTTCCAACTCATTTAAGTTGCTAAAATTTAGTTTGAAGGAGATAACACAATGATCACTACGGCCAAAATGAGGTCCCACAACCAGATCGAAAAGTAGTCGATCATCATCTGTGAAAACCAGATCGAGAATATTTGTCCCACATGTGGGCCGATCAACAAGCTGTGTAAGACCCAAAGGTGCCATAAGATCAAGAAAAAGTATGTGGTGTGGATCACTAGCACAATTTAGTTCCCAGTCAACGGTGGACTGGTTGAAGTGGCCAAGAACTACATTAGAGTGTTGACCATTTAAAGATTTTGTTATAAAATTGCAGACATTTATCACCGCTTCGTCCACTCTACTATCAGGTAGATAGCAAAGGATAAATGAAATATTTAATTTGGGCATTGTAATAACTAGTCCCTCAACCATTGACTCAACATCCATCAAAACCACTGGCAACTCCACCCTATGCAAAATCAACAAGCCGCCGCCACGTCTGCCACGGTCCCGTCTCGCAACCCCGTACTTGTTTTGGTCCACCACCATTGCATTTGAGAAACCACAGTGGAGCCATGTCTCCACAATGAAGATAATATCATAACAGTCGCTTTCAATCATGGCATTAAAACTACCAAAACTTATTGGGAATTAGACCTTGTGCAAACTCACAAGATCTAAACCTCGAGTGAATGAAGACATTTTATGGCTTTAGAACAAGGCTACCAGCTCAAGCGAAATGTTTCACCCACGTGCTGACATCTTAGACGCATCCTGTATCTGGAATATTTGTAAGCCCATCCACCCAAGCGACACGTTAACATGTGCATCCAACGTAAATTATATTGCAAGTGCAAATTTGAAACCATTCCAAATCGTGCAATTGATTACCAATCAACAATTATTTTTCAATGCATGCGTTATTTTTAAACTTGCCAATATTATATTTATATTTCGGCAAAGGCTACACCACGAACATAATTCATGTTTAGTAATGAGTTTAAGTGTGACCGCCAGACTGACATACATTATGCCTCAGAAGTCCTTAGCCAGTTTTGTCGGTCTGTACAGTACAAGTCGATATTGTGTAGGCCTATATGGTTTATATTGCTGTTGTATACAGTATGTGCAGGCTGTTTCAAAATAAACCTTATAACATCTTTAACATTTTTATAAGTCCAGAAAGTGTTACTCGTAACAAAAACCTTTGTCCCCTCATTCTTCTTACTGCACTGATATTTACGGATACCTTATAGCGACGAGTCAAGAAAATAAAAAAAAACTAATACGTGTACAAGAGTTGATTTACCTAAAAAGGACTACATCCAGACATATTCTTGCTTCTTTAACCATTGACTCACCGCCTCTCCATTACAAATACCTGTTGCTTTTAGGCAAACCAATTGTAGTGCACGTATTGGCTTTGTTTTTTCTCCACTTCATTGGTTTTCCATGAAAACTAGTGAAGTTGGAAGTGTGAAGGGAAGAGGCTAATAGTGATAAGAAATATCTTCTGGGCTTAATAAAAGTCAGATTTTGCGTGTCAGGTTTATTCTGAAGCACTCACTAGAACCACTCCGACATCAAATACAGCCGATCAGGCCAGTGGCCTAACAAAGTGTTTCCGGGCCCATAGGCAAAATTTATTGTCCCCCCCCCCCCCTTTCCCCCCAATCTTGGCCTTTGGTGACTGTTTGGGTAGAAGTGATGTACGTACTTTTTTGGGTTTTCGATCGTCCCCCCCCCCCCCAAAAAAAAAACTTCGTAATGCAAGCAAACAATAAAACTTGAAAAAATGTTTTTTATACAAAAACACGTCTGTACGGCATTTTTTATCTAACTTTGCCGTCGAATTGTTATAGCGTTGTTAAATTGTTACTGACTGATGCGATCAGTAAGTACATTACTACACTTGTTAAATGGGTACTTGGACTTGCTTTTAACATGCTGCACTTTGACCGTGTGATTTACATACCATAGTTAGTAGTTCACTACTTGAGGCCCTTAAGGCGATACTTTATAGGCTTGCTTTCCTCAACGCAAAAATCTCAATGATGTTGTCGATGTACATATTTTTGGTTTTCCGCTCCCAGTACTGCCGACATAGTACTACGTTAAGTACCTTAATTTCGCTAAAGCACAGGCAGTACCGCAGGTAGGTCGCAGACCAGACGCATCATAGCCGAGGTGCGGCGGGCCCCCTGAGTTGTATGGGCCCGCAGGTAATGCTTACCTAGCCTACCAAATGTTACGCCACTGGGTCAGGCATTATATCAAAGTGACGAGTAGATTGGTATGGGGAGAGGGATTGAGGCTTAATGACACGTCGACAGCTAGGCCATTAGCGGCAACCTCAGTCACAGTGCAGTGGTCCGGGTTGCCATTACAGAGATGTTAAACATTAATACAAAAATGCAAAAATTATTTTAAAAACTCCAGACAGGAGGACAAACTTATCGGCCAACTGATGGGCTATGAGTCTTGTAGAAGATGGAAATGGCGGCAAACACCATGAAAATGGTTAAAATCAACAAGTAAGTGACGAATCGTAAGTGGCCTTTGAATCCAATGACATACAGGTGAGATACCCCCCCCACTCCACCCCCATCAAAAGGAAGTAATGCGTAAACGGGCAAACACCACCTCTTTTCGGCGACTGCGGCGACAAGCCTCAGACTCTACAAAAATAGGACAGAAATAAGAATGGTGGAAAAATACGTTTTTAGGCATTCAGCGATCATTGCGCCGGATCCCCGGGAATCCCGAACCAACCCAATGGCAACAGCCCTGTGGGCAGCATCCTCGTCTTGAATGCCGGTTTATTTCCAACTACTCCAACTTAAAAAAATGTCACTATAATTGATTCGTGACTGAAAGGCTAACGTACATCGCGATTTTCAACCAACTCCCACCAGAGGTTTAGTCTTGAGTTGTTGGAATAAAAATTCGTTGTTACTTTAAATATGTGTGCCAAATTTTTAAAATTGGATTGAACAAAGAATAATGTTTATTCCGA
>JAHWFP010269445.1:0-10150 GCA_023313725.1 Lithobius niger
TGCAGCACTGCTGAGAAAGAAAATAAAAAAGTGCCGATATTGCAGGTTGCAGGCGCTTTCCACCAAGTGTGGTACTCTTTCTTTCCGCCCTTTTAGCTTGTACCTTCCAGCCTGGCTCATACAAAACGGGCGTCCGGATTCAATTTCAGCGTGAACTGATCTGCCTACGAAAATTGTAAAAACTGTGCAAGAAAACTTGATATGTGTCGGTAGACGATTGTCTAATTGAGTAAAAAAAATTCTGTTCAAGTACAATGTGATGAAAAGTAGGCTAGCTTTCGTGATTCCATTAATCTGATAAATACTCCTTTTAAATTCATCAAAATATTAATGGCAAAAACATCTTAACTAATCCATATTTAAGCTGTAATTTAGTCAAAAAAAGTCAGCCTATTGGTCGATTTCCGGCTAGCCGATATTTAGCTGAATTTTTGGGTGTAAGCATATTGATAAAAAATACGGCTTCGAGGATTAGTGTTACTACTAAAAATCTAACAACAACTGATAATTTTTAGAAGGTAAAGGTGACAGGCAGACATACTGGCAGAAAAGATAAGAGAGCCAAATAAAGATAGAAAGGAGATTTTTTGCTACTCTTCTGACAGAATGACGCATAAAATTAATAAAATACAATTTCTGCTTACTAGGCTGCTTCTTAAAAACTTTGTTGATTGTTGATGTCGTTGTGATGTGTGGAGAGTTTATGCTGTAATTCTCACCCTGTGGTGTAAGCTGGGAAACTAGAGAAAAAAAGCAAAATGTTGAATTTACAAGGAAGGAGAGGACAGTCATTGCATATGATCAAAGTCAGTTACCCCATTGAATACCAAGGCTTAAGCTGTCACAAGTTAGCCAGTATGTAAATTTTATAACTATCACTAAATAATTTTATTCTAGGTGAGTGAAAGCTTCATTGGTCTACATGCACTGTAATTGGGGTTCTCTTATTGGACATGGCTGCTGTGACGTCACACAGCATCCTTGCACAACAGTGGCTGCCTGGTGGGTTATGACTAACTTGCGTAATCAGCATAGCAAGGTCAATTCCCTAGAAACAAAGTTTAGACAATTCTGAGAACGGCATTTCTTGGAAATCGGGTACACTTAAAATCGGGAAACTTTGTCTGTGCAAAGCAACGAGCGCAAGTATAAAAAAGCCTTGGGTCGGCATCTTTAATGATAGAAAACTCTGTTCCATGGAACTAAAACTACTAACCAATTATTACCAGGACAGTTTTGAAGGTTTATTTATAACTCATCATTCATCTTGCGTTAGATTTGATGGGCCTCGCTCAACCCTAGACATTTCAATGGTAACTTGGATGGAACGATCATAATATCTGCATTAGTTATCTGTATCTAAAACCGTCACAACGTCCTGGCTTCAATCATAAATAACTAATTCCAGTAGCGAGGACAATCGTCGCATATGATCAAAGTTAGTTACCCTTCGCATATGCAGGCTGAAATTCTAGCTTCACTTATAAATAACTAAGTCCAACAGCGAGGACAATTGTCGCATACAATCAAAGCTAGTTAGCCCGTTACATATTTGAGCTCAAGTCCTATCTTCAGTCATAAATAATAGCAAAAAGCGAGCTTCGTGATCGCTCCTTGGAAACAGCTAGTTAGCACGGCCAAGTAATTTGAAGCGTGGTGTTCCTGCCAATAGGATGCGAGACAAAATCTTGCAACTAACCCAATTATTAAATGTAAATGTCACATATATTTTTCAATTATTATTAACCCCTTGCATACGAGGAGGTACGTAACTAACTTCAATAGTAACTAATTAAATCCAGGTGTGACAAGACAGTTTTCTCGCGTTTTATGAGAACTCGATCGCAGCAAGCAAAACACAGCCAAATGGTTAGGAGTTAAGATTTGAGCTGTCACAAAGAGTTTGTGTTTTGATCTAGCACCAAGACTGGTACATCGAATCTTGCAATTGATGTACACGAGCATGGGACTTTAAACAACGGTTCGTTTGTATGTACGTCTGTGACCGAACACTATAGGCCAAAAATTAGGCCTATAAATAGACATAAATCGTGGAAATAATATTAAGGAAAATTGAAAATTAGCCAATAGCGAAAATCATACACTAGAAATAGCGTAGTTCAGTAAGCCACCTTTATGCACTTACGTTTCATCGGAGTGGCATGACCCGGATTCCAACCGGCTACCCAGTTCGCCCCCGGATCACTTGCATAGCACCTTAATCACTATGGCCACATCCTCCACTGGCTAGCCAGTAAGTGCATAAAGGTGGTTTACTGAACTACGTTATTTCTATTGTATGGTTTTTGCTATTAGCTAATTTTGAGTTTTTCTAAAAATTAGGCCAACAGGATAATTTAATAAATTCTGAGTGAGTTTCACTTAAATTTATTTCCAATAATTTGCATTGTGTTAGAAAACCAGAATTAAATGGTACAATTGAAAATGGGATATGTAAAAGAATGGGGCACTTTAAATAATATTAGCAATTCAAACGATTCACATGAAAAGAACTTTTTGTTGAAAACCAAAGTAACCGTATTCAATAAGTAGCATGATTGATAGTTCTTTTGAATTTTAAGTAAATGTTCTATCCTCATAAGCCATTAGATCGATCATTTGATGAGCCGATTAACAAAACTGCTAATTCCATTTCAACATATTTTTTCACCGTCTTCTTGTCAGAATGATATTTTCAAATGTTGTCACACGTAATTCCTGAAGCGAACAAGTAACTAAGTGAGAAAGAAGAATAATAAATTATTTATCTGGATGGGACACTTCAAATAAGATTAAAACTTTCAATTGAACTAGCAACATACTGCTTCGAAGCCTGCACGACATTCCATTCTTCATCACATATGGCATTAACTGAGTTTCGTAAATATGTGTTAACATTATCATTAAAACTGGCAGATTTAGGTGGGTGCACTGGGTGCGGTCGTACCCTTCCCCCCCCCCCTTCAGCAGTAAATATAATTTTTTTAATGTTGTTTTCTTGCTAGCGTCGAGAAACAAAATTTGCAAGGCATTGAAATTCAAACTTTCGTAGTCTACTTACCCACGAATAACAAAAAAGCAAGTAATGATAGGTTTTTTTAGGCTAAGGGTGGGGGGGACACTTTTTTTCCCAGGTAGCCTCATATGGAAGAGTACGCATCAAAGTTAATTTTAGGGTGCACAAAGATATTGAAGGAAATGAAAATGACGTTAAATCAGCTGCAGATGAAAGAGCATAGCTATTTAGGTATTAATCACATGTCATTGTGGGGAGTAGGTGTGTGGTAGGTTAGTTCCCATGTTGGTTGGTGTGTGAAAATAGCGGTCACTTTATGGCCTAACATGTCTACAAGTATGGCCTACAAAAGTCAGAAAAGCAGTAATAAGGCTAAAAATATAAAAGTTTCAGTGAGTTTTGCCTAAAACCCTGCTAGGAAAGCTAGCAATGTCCCCCCAGACCTCTCGCTGGGATTGAATTGGCATGCAGCAGCACCCCCTTTCAGGAAATCCTAGATCCGCCACTGCTCATTAACTATTAAAACTAACCCAAGATTAATATTAGGAAAATCTAAATTAAACAAAAAATTGGTTTACCAGGCAATTTTCTGAAAACTTCGTTCATCTGATGTATAGTGGTGGCTAGTGTCGTAGTAGGGCTCTTTTTTCCATCTAGTGGTGAAACCTGTGAAACTGAGGGAAACACTATGTTGAAGTTATCAACATTACGGAGTATTTATTCATTCCAGAACATGAATTCCAGAGTATAGAATGTTTCCCAAATTCCCGACCATAGACAAAATTGGTTTACCAGGCAATTTTACTGAAACTTCGCTCATCTGACGTGTAGTGGTGGCTAGAGTTGTAGCAGGGCTCTTTTTTTCATTCAGTGCAGAATTCTGTTGAACTGAAGGAAAAAAAAAACACCATGTTGATGTTATCACCATCACAGACTATTTATTCATTCCAGAACATTTATTCTAGAGTACAGTATGTTTCCCAAAAGTCCTAGCCATGCAAAAAAAAATTGGTTTACCAGCAGGTAGTTTTCTGGAAACTTCGTTCATCTGATGTACAGTGGTGGCTAGTGTTGTAGTAGGGCCCTTTTTTTCATTTAGTGGAGGAACTTGTGTATCTGAGGGGAAAAAAGCACTATGTTGAAGTTATTAACATTACAGGGTATTTATTTTCCAGAACATTCATTTCAGAGTGTAGAATGTTTCCTAAAAGCTCCGGCCATGCAAAAAAAATTGGTTTAGCCTACCTGGCAATTTTTTCGCAACATCATTCATTTCGGATATCGTGGTAGTTTGTACTGCAATAGGGCTCGTTTTTTCAGGCATTGACGAAACCTGGGAAACTGGGAGAAAGAAAACACTATACTGAAGTGATCAACATTAGAGTAAATATTTTATTCCAGAACATTTATTAGAGAGTATACAGCGTATCCCAAAAGCCCTTGAATGGCTTTTTGGGATACAACGTACACTTTGACATTCTGCAGAATGAAAAAAAATGGAACACGTAAACCATCCCACAAAACCATTTTCCTATAATGCAAAATAAGCTGCACTGACATGGATATGAGTTGCTATTAGCAACATTGTATAGGAAGTCACTTTTTGCAGATTTGGAGATGATTCTGAAACTCACCTTTGCAGACATTTACAAGGGCATCCAACATAAATTTTCGAAATATTACAACACATGGAAATAAAGTAAATTATAAAATAGTCGGGTATCATAAAAGTAAGTCAACACAGAAAAAAGAAAAGAAACTGTGCCGAAAACACAGAAGATATGGGTGAAACAAGTAGGGTATTGCAACAATGTCATCCAGTCAGCTACGTAAATAGTCTACATACTTTTGTTTAGGAAGCTACACTGAACTGACCAGCATGTATTTCCCATATCTTCCATTGTTTATAGCTCAATTTTTGTTATGCTTCCTATCAGGATCCGATTTAGAAGTATCTTCCTGAGTGAAACGCTCGCTTCTTAGGAATAAATAAGTGCAAACTGCTATTAAAAAAGGAAGTGTAATATAATTTTTTTTGTACAGTGGACATTTTTATTGTCATTGTTGCCTTACAAATGTGTTGAGTATTAAAAAAATTGCTAACATTAACGATTGTTAAATTGACACATTTTCACTTAACTTAAATTTTAACACTTTAAAAAATAATACAAGTTGTTAAAATTTTAAATGTTTAAACTTAAAATTGTTAAATTAAGCTTAATGTTAATGTTAACCCTCCTTATGAAGCTCCTGCTTGTGTACTTGCTGGCTTTATTTTTAATCATTTAGCTTTGGGGACTTCTGAAAAGTAGGCACTCTTTGTCCTCAAAGCTAAATAGCCGAAAGTAAAGCCAGCAAGTGGACATTTGTATTAAACTAAGGTGACGTTTTGACACCCAGATATGCATCAGTAATACGCAATCATTAATTTATATGAAAAAATATGCAATAAAATTGTCTTTCTTTCTTTTCTCAGTATTAATTTTCTTCTACCCTTCCTTGCCGCGTTTTTGCGTGTTGTAAATACAGCTCCTTTTACTTAACTTTACGAACCCAATGTCCTATGACACTAGACACTTTCGTTTCCTCCATGTCACCACTCTTTATGTTGTACCATGAAAGCATCTGCTACTTGTAAGTTCTCTAAATCCACTTCTTCAATAACATATTATGAGAAAATAAGTAATGATACAAAACTGAACTAAGGATGCAGCCTAGTAATTACAAACAAAAGAGTCAAGTGTGCCATAAAAAAGGGTTATATGATTTAAGTTTCACTTTACTTGTTAAAATGTACATTGACAAACAATTTATGATTTTTAATTTAAATAATCAAATGAAAAATTTCGTCTGTGTAAGTGCTGTTGTGCTTTACGAATTTAAATATTCTTAAAGCACAACAGCACTTAAGCAGATGCAATTCATCTCAATTGTAAATCATCAGTTTTTATCCGTGTACATTTTACACGTACAACCATAGTGTACAATAGGTGAGTGGATACAGTTAATTCAATTGCCTAAAGAGTAAACACCCCTAACATTTTCTAAATTACCACATGCTTGCACTGAGTCATAAATTGCATTAAACAGATAATCCCTTTTTATGTTTCCGTCGAATATTGAGTTTAAGTTGTTTTTTATAACTACTACTCCTAGTGCTAGTACTACAGCTACTACTACCACTATTATTACTACAGCTACTACTGCTACCACTACTATTACTACTGCTACCACTGCTATTACTACTGCTACTACTACTACTATGACTACTACTACTAATACTACTTACTGCTAAACTGCTACTATTAATAATAATAAATAACATCGTAGCTTACTTTGGTCTAATCTCTTAACTTCACAGTTGATAATTCTGGGAAGTTCAGGTAAAACTTTATTTTTTATTGTTCCTGGATCTGTGCATGACTGAGTACTGCAAAACACACATAGAATGTATCATTTTATAGGCACACTGCTTTCATGCTAAGTTTCCAAATGGTGCATTTTATTTCCTTTAAGTTTTGTATTCTAGATCTAGACACACGCTAGTGTGTCGCACCAAGTTAGCAAACAAACATCACAACAAACATCACATCAATTCAATTGTCGAGGTTGTAAAAAATTGTAGCGCGGCGTCATAGCGTCAGTGTCTTATATCCTGAAGCATAGTTGGGCACATTTCAGGTACTTGGGCAAAAATAATAATGCCATACAAAAGCTTAAATTGTGTTGAAATCGAGAGCAATGACCCACCTGACAAAAATTAACTCGTGTAGGAATGCCAGCTAAGCTGCTTTCAATGCAAAATCTGACCCTCAATAACGTTAGCTAGCTAGCTAGCTAGTCCGCTCACCCCCATGTTAAATCCCATACGATGATTATTCATCGATACCGAGATAACGGGGAGGTTTCCAGCTATGAAATTGGGCGAATGGGTGCAGAACAATACGAACTGCGTACCTTTTATGGTTCGGAGCCTGGGGGCGTAACGGAGATGGTGTAACGATAATATTGTTATAACCATTGTTAGTATTGTTGGGATCGTCTCTCATTGCACGGGCAAAATTCGGACAATGACAACGTGTATACTGACGTGCGTGCCTAGACACACACTAGTGTGTCACGATAAATCTAAACAATGTTGCAAATAAATTACCAACTGTAAAAACAAAGCAAAATAAACAAAGAAAAAACTGGTAAAGAGGCCACCAAGTTGAGAGTGGTTCGGCCCTTCAAAGGAGTGATATCAACACACCAAAACTAACTAAATAAAACAAATTAAAACAAGATTAAAACCAAACTAAAAACCTATAAAGAGGTGACTAAGTTGAGAATGGCCTGTAGGCAAAAGGTAGTAGCAAATGGTTGAAAATCAATTTCTTGCTGACGTGGCACTTTATTACACATCGGCACGGTAGTGGAGTTGAGTCAATGCACAATTAAAAAAAGGAGTGATATATCAAAAACCAAAACTGGTAAAAGGGGCCGCCAAGTTCCGAATGGTGCGGCCGTTCAAAGGAGTGATATCAACACACCAAAAGATTCGCCAACATAATCGCACCGAATAATACTTTGGACGTTAAATGAAAACTTGAACATTGCTACCGAAATACTTCCATTCTAGCTTTCTAGCTTTCATTTAACCTTCGAACTATTAAGTGGTGCGATTAACTTGGCGAATATTTTGGTGTGTTGATATCACTCCTTTGGAAGGCCGCACCATTCGGAACTTGGCGGCCCCTTTTACCAGTTTTGGTTTTTGATATGATTTTTTTATCTTCACGATAACAGAATTCATAACAGCGAATTTCCATCACAAAATGAGTGTTAATAAAGCGTAGTTCAGTATAACATGCTACAGTGCCAAAGTAGGTTTTTCCTAAAAATACTAATCCTAAGTCCTATTGTCAGTGTCATTCCCACCTAAATGTAACTTAAAAAGATAAAACATTTCTTGTAATAAACAAACAAAAAAATCATTTTTAGATAGTGTGTATGGGGTGCCCTAAATGTAGTTTGTTTATTTTTTAAACCAACTAGGCTAGATATTTTGAGGCAGAGTAGGCTACATGTACGTAAGATCACTTCAACGATTACAAAAACTTCTAGAGGAAAGTTATACATTTGCGTACTGACCATGTCCAACGAATTGACAAATGGAAAACTGGATAAGTTGTGTGGGTGAAATGCACAAGACAAATAATTTGTACGAATGTGGATTTTCGTCATCTTTTTTGTAAAGATCACGCATTTCCCGAATTTCTCAATTATGAGAAATATATACAAATATAGGCTGGAATTATGCGAATATAGAATGAAACCAAGTAAATCTACAGCCAATAGTTTAAAATAAATATAAAACGGTCGAATACTTAAGGGTTATAAACTGTCCAAAGTTGCAAATTTCGTTATAGATATGACAAAGCATAAGTATACCAAGGTTACGTACAGTTAACAGAAAGATCGTGTTATTATGCTAAAGCTGCCATAGAGCATATTTCTATATTTGCCATTTTAACCTTTCATGCCATTTTCCATAAATGTAAGTTTATTTGGAAAATTTTAGGATTTTCAATTAGTTTTCAAATCGTCATACCTAATACTTATTTTCTCTAAAAAGATGGCAATATCGACGAAGGACCCAGCACACAAGAAGTAAAAACGAGTAAAACATGATGACACATTTAATTTTCAAGCTTCTTTGTTGATTGAGAATTGGGTTTAAACGGCTACAACGCAAAGCCTCGTGGAAATTACTGTGGCAATATTGTTGACAGTTTCTACACCATGTTGGACATTACAATTGTGGGTTAGGTTCTTGTAGCTTACTAGTTTTTATGTTCTATTTTCTAAATGTAGCCCAAATCTGCAATGTTCTAAACTATGGCCTCAATTATCCATATGACCTTCACATAGTTCAACAAAGCATTATACCTACCACGATTGTCTTTGGGATTTTAACTTATAACTAAAACTAAATACCACTATTTAATGCTATGTACTGTTATCCTTACATTTCTGCTGCGAGTCCTTCCCGGTTGACAGCCCTGAGATGTGTCGCTAGAGATTGAACTGTGGCTTCTTGTCTTTTTGCTTCTTTCCATAACTGAAAAACTTGCATTGACATCTCTTCACTACCTTCGTCCCAGTGTTTAATTTGGATTTGGTTCAGTTCCATCTTGGTTAATCCCATAGTTAAGCCAAGGTCTTTCCAGGCATTACCAATAGATTTTGAGATGTACTGTGCAAGTTCTAAATCCACGACGTTATCTGCAGAAGAGATAGGCTAAGGGTTATTTATGCTATTTATTTTTTTTACTTAGACTTTATTAACAATATCGTAACAAAAATTTATAGTTTAATTACAAGGCCGAAAAGATCACAGCTATGGAAACTGTGAAGCTGCAAGCATTTTCCAGAACTGAAAAACTTGCAGTGACATCTCTCCACTACCTTCGTCCCAGTGTTTAATTTGGATTTGGTTCAGTTCCATCTTGGTTAATCCCATGGTTAAGCCAAGGTCTTTCCAGGCATTACCAATAGACTTTGAGATGTACTGTGCAAGTTCTAACTCCACGACGTTATCTGCAGAAGAGATAGGCTACGGTTTATTTATGCTATTTATTTATTTATTTTTTACTTAGACTTTATTAACAATATCGTAACAAAAATTTATAGCCGAAAATGTCACAGCTATGGCAACTGTGAAGATGCAAGCGTTTTCCAGAACTGGAAAATTCTTAGAAAATGTTAAGAATGTGCGAAGGATGCCCTAATGTTTCTGAATTTGTTTGTTGGAATAAAAAACTGTTGTGTTTTGGAGGAATGAAAGTTAGAGGCTGACGGCAATTCAATATCGCGCTAATTCTAATAAGGCCGCTAAAAGCTAATTAAATGGTTCTCAGGAGAGAATGCGTAGGTATTTTCTTAACACATGAAGCATTATTTATGACATTGCTAAAAAAAATCCAATCACGCATCAGCTCTTTCACCACACACTTCCTAGAGCCAATGACTACATCAGCTCTTTACTCCATTCACATGATCACCTTGAAACGATTCTCAGGGTCGTTCAGAGGGCCCTTTGCATCTAAAAACTTTGATGCAAAAAAAGATTTTCGTCAAATGTGCAACATT
>JAHWFP010269447.1:0-15309 GCA_023313725.1 Lithobius niger
ATATTTTGAAATGGCGTTCCGACTTTAAAAAAAGAACTGGAATCCATCCCGACCCAAATTAAGCCCTGGTGCCATATACATGGCATTACTGTAATTTTGCGTAGTTTGTTTATTCGCTAATAGACAGCACCATTCGCCTATTTTGTTAAATATAGTATTCCTTTTACATCCGAGTATTTAAAATATCTAGAGGTTTTTTCACTCACAAAACGAAGAAAAAGTTGGGTTGCGGAATTAATTTCACGTTTTTTAAGTTCAACAATTTTGTCCTGGAGCTGGAATTGTAAAAGAATGAGGTTTGTCAGCCCATGCAATGCCTCCAAAAGAAAGACAATGTCAACTTTGACTTCCACAATGCTCCAAATATATCAATAAAGCGACGGCATCTATTGACAGATGGTGTCTCGTAATAATCGTCAGTTTGCGAATTTGCAGATTGATGTCTAGATGGCACCACCTACCAAAGGTAACCTACTCTTCACTTTAGTTGCAATTTTTTGATGCTTCTGATATGCATTTAGCGTGCTTTAGGGTCTTTGGCCCATGTATTTATTCTATTGAGGATTTTTAATGCCATCTAGCTGCACTGAAGTTTACATCCAAAGGAGTTTAGGATTCCGTTAAAAACAATTGTGAGAATCTCTGTATCAGGGGAAACTGTATTATTTTCTTTACCACCAAAAAACTCATGGCCCCAGTAAAATCTCTCTTGTCTAAGAAATCATCTAGCTCAGGCAACTGCTTTTTTTTGTTGGCATCTTTGACTTGAAGTGCAGAATCTTTACACACGGCTGGTTTGCTCCTGGACAAATTCTGAAATATAAAAAAGCAACCATGAATAAATTGCTTTGATCCCATACCACGTTGGTTGGGAAAGGGGGGGAGGGGAGGGTATGCTACCACTTACAATTAAACAAATCAGGTGAGGAGTACATGAAGGAGTGACATGATTGAGCAGTAATCACATGAACAGAGTGAAATGAGTGAACTGACTGAGTGACGTAGTAAATTGAGGGAAATGAGCTAACTGTATGAAAATGATTGAACTGGCTCAGCTATGATCACAGACGTTAGAATTTTTTTTAATTCTTCGTAAAGTTGATGCTTTTTTGTAGTGCAAATATTCGGATACAAAAAATGCTTTCTACCCTTTAAATCTTCATGCCTATTCAACTGGCACGGTTCACAGGTTTTCACCATTTTTGTCTTAGGTCAACATCAACGCCAGGCCAAAAACACGTGAACATGCAAGTGCTTTAATACGTACTGTCACTATTGTACCACAATGACCCAAGTGTAGTTAAGTCAAGAGATGGGAACATAAAGCAGATGGAACAATAAGCCTGCGGCACAAAAATATTTAATGACGGTCAACTGATGACTTGTTCTTTCTGTGAAAATTCGATTACAGTCATTGGCATGCCAATATACCTGCTATAGAACCTTTCTTTCACAGTGAACTTCTCAAGCTGGTTACTTAAAAACGGTAATGATTCTATAGTTTGGAAATTCAGTACAGTTGCACCAGTAACCTTGACAAAGGTTACCAGTAACCTTGTTCAGATTGCAACAGTAAACGTGATAAAAAAAAAATCCGCTTGTTGGACTTAACTTGCCCTGTATGTGCTGCAACTCAAAATCATAAGCATTGAGAAACAAAGCCCAATGCTGAATTCTCATAGCTGCCAGAGCAGGGATGTCCACTTTGTTCCAAAAAATCAGTTAAAGGGCTTTCTGGTAAGTTTGCAGTATAAACCTCTATCTGTACATGTATTGATGATAGCACTTTAAGCATTAGGGAGGTCTTCCCCATGCATTATGCATAGCATGCATCAGCGTCACACCAAGTTCTACTGGAGATGTGTCACAGACCAGTTTGTTTCAATTTGAGATAATAATGACTAAAACTTTGGCTTCTGGAACGGCATTTTTAGCATTGTTCACTGCTTCTGAACACTGCTTCATCTGGAGCCAGGCCATTTTAGAACATAAAATCTCATTTAGGGGAGCCGAAATGGTTGCGAAATGTGGCACAAAGTAAGCATAATAGTTGAGAAACCCTAAAAAAATATTCCCCAGGGAATTCCCAGTTTCAACCTATCAACACAAAGTGAGAAGGGGAATCCCCGGACCTTAGGGGATTTCCCTGTCTCAACCAATCAGAACAGAGCAAAAGGGAAATCCCCAGGGAATTTCCGAGTATCAACCAATCAGCACGAAGTGAAAAGGGGAATTTCGGACCTTGGGGGATTTCCCAGTCTCAACCAATAAGAACAGAGTAAATGGGGAATCCCTGGACCATGTCTGTCCATCAGTCATCGAAAATAGCATTTGCCCTAGGACAGTCCGTATCTCAGTTAAGCAATTTCGGTTAGGATTGCTGGAAAGAATAGATCTTCACCTTTGTGAAAATCCTAAGGCTGTCCATTTCGGGCTATTAGAGGGCTCGCAAGAGCAGTTTGAATTCGAAAATCACCAGCTGCTTTCGCTACTGCCATTACTTTCTCACCTTTAAATGGGCATAGGTCGGTACCTATCTAAGTTAAACAAGTTCGGGTAGAATTGATGGTAAGAATAGATACCACCTTTCAGAAAATTCAAACCATGTCCATTTCAGGTTATTAGGAAGCATGCAAGAGAATTTCGAAACCGAAGGTCACTATACCAACGAATTGAACAAAGGAGCGCTCGTGCAAATTGGGGAAGGTAAACTTGAAATACAATTTTGGGGTTCAATGGTTGCTTTTACCTAAAAGATGTATATCACTTTTCCTGTCCAGAAGTGTGCTGAACGTTTGTGCTTTACATTCTGCTCTTGATTTGTTGACGGTTAAGGAGTTACGGCCAAATAAACTTTTGGGGGTGATTAAATCATCCTCTCCTGGTTTTCCTAGTTACCCTGCATGTGCATCCATAGTGGGGCAAGGTGGCCCGATGGTTAGCACGTCCGTCTCATGTGCCAGAGGTCCTGGGTTCGAGTCCGGCCTCAGCCATCCCTAGAATTTTCGGAAAGAAAAGGGCCCTGCGATGGCTCGTACTCATGTCAATTGTAGCATGTAAAAGAACTTAGGATTTCCGATGGGATTTATCTAGCAAAATTGTCCCGCTCTCCTTCTGGCACCATGGCTATGGCTGGGTGCGCAGCAAAAGCTAAAGCATGTGCATCCATACCGAATTTCATGTTTTTCACAGAAAGTGAACAGTTCTATCAATTTCGGCCCCCAAGCCACCCTGCTACACGTACAGTTTGTGCTGAGATATGTTGGAAGGAAGGGGCCTTAGTAACGAGACTATCGAGGTTTGCATGGGAATTTGCAAAATTACTATTGAGGCTCACTGATTAATGTCGAAATCATATCTAGACACACGCTAGTATGTCGGGCCAAATTAGACAACACACATCACAACAAACATCACAACAAACATCACATCAATTCAATTGTCGACGTTGTAAACTATTGTAGCGCGACGCCATAACGTCAGTGTCTTATATCTTGAAGCATAGTTGGGCACATTTCAGGCACTTGGAGAAAAATAATAATGCGGTACAAAAGCTTAAATTGTGTTGAAAACGAGAGCAATGACCCACCTGACAAAAGTTAATTCGTGTAGGAATGCCAGTTAAGCTGCATTCAATGCAGAATCTGACCCTCAATAACGTTGAAAATGTGTTACTAGATAGCTAGCTAGTCCGCTCATCCCTATGTTAAATCCCATAGGGTGATTATTCATTGATACCGAGATAACGGGAAGGCTTCCAGCTATGAAATTGGATGAATGGGTGCAGTACAATACGAACTGCGTACCTTTTATGGTTTGAAGCCTGGCGGCGTTAACGGGGATGGCGTGGGAGGGTGCGTAAGTACGAAAATATTGTTATAACCATTTTTAGTATTGTCGGTATCGTCTCTCATTGGAAGGCCAAAGTTCGGACAATGACAACGTGTATACTGACGTGCGTGCCTAGACACACACTAGTGTATCACTATAAATCTAAACAACGTTGCCAAAGAAATTATATCCACGTCCAATTCACAAAAAATAAACAAACTGTAAAAACAAAGCAAAATAAACAAAGCCAAAAACTAGTAAAGAGGCCACTAAGTTGAGAATGGTTCGGCCCTTCAAATGAGTGATATCAACACACCAAAACTAACAAATAAAACAAATTACAACAAAATTAAACCAAACCAAAAACCTATAAAGTGGTGACTAAGTTGAGAATGGTTCAACCTATAGCAAAAGGTAGTAGCACAGTGTTGAAAACCAATTTCTTGTTGACGTGGCACTTTATACAAATCTGCACGGTAGTGGAGTTGAGTAAATACACAATTTAAAAAAAGGAGTGATATCATATCAAAAACCAAAACTGGTAAAAGGGGCCGCCAAGTTTCGAATGGTTTGGCCCTTCAAAGGAGTAATATCAACACACCAAAACATTTGCCAACTTAATCGCACCGAATAATACTTTGGACGTTACATGAAAACTTGAACATTACTACCGAAAGTAGCAATGTTCTAATTTTTATTTAACCTTCGAACTATTAAGCGTTGCGATTAACTTGGCGAATGTTTTGGTGTGTTGATATCACTCCTTTGAAGGGTCGAACCATTCGGAACTTGGCGGCCCCTTTTACCAGTTTTGGTTTTTGATACGATAGCTTAAAACAATAATAATAATAATACAACAGTAACAACAATAGAAGGAGCTGTAGTGAAGCAAAAATACCTTTATCTTGAATAAGATAACTGTATACATGTTTTGCTAAGTAATGTCGGAGGGAATGGCCACCAGGAACGAGACTATGTACAGTTTTTGCTGAGAAAATGATGCCAGAAGGAAAGGGCCTCAGGATGAGACTATACAGTTGTCGGAGGGAAAGGGCCTCAGGAACGAGACTGTACAGTTTTAGCTGAGATAATAACGTCGGAGGGAAGGAGCCTCAGGAACGAGACTATGTACCATCTTTGCAAAGATGATAAAGTAGGTGTCAAGGGGCCGCAGGAATGCGACTGTCTAGACCTACAGTTTTTGCTGAAATAATATGTTGGAGGAAACGGCCCCCTTCTACGAGACTATGTACACTTTTTGCTGAGGTAATATTTTGGAGGGAAGAGCTCTCAAAGGACTATGTATAGTTTTTGCCGAGAAAATGTGTCGGAGGGGGAGTGGGACCCAGTTTAAAATTTTTCCCAAGGCCTCCAGTGATCTTACTACGACGCTGCGTATGAAGGATGCTGAATAAAGTAGTAATTAAGTGGTAGCTGTAGTCATGTTTAAGTTTCGATCAACTCGCCTCTATCGAAACAATTTCAGACGGAGAGATTATACACGCCAAACGAGTCTCTTAAGGCTCAGTGGAAAGTCCAAGACACAATTTAATAATTTTCTCGCAGGTTTTTGTTTCTAGAATTACAATAGATGTAATATGATAAGGACCCAGTCTTGGATGCAGTATTCTAGATGAAGGCGAATAAAAA
The DNA here is from genome assembly GCA_023313725.1 of Lithobius niger. NCBI lineage: Eukaryota > Metazoa > Arthropoda > Chilopoda > Lithobiomorpha > Lithobiidae > Lithobius > Lithobius niger. The sequence goes on from JAHWFP010269447.1 coordinate 5,482, forward strand.
TAAGCATTGCAGAAGGTGAAAATTTAGAAAATGAAACCTCTTAAGATGAAATTAGCAGTAGTAACAGAAGTATATTGTCACTGAACTTCTACTGGAACTGTTACACCTAAAAAGGGACTAAAGGGACGATCGAAATAAGTCTTGACTACATAATTCGAGAAATTTAGGCACAAAGTCCGAAAATAAGTCGCATTGCTGGTGACACACAGACCATTAAAAAAAAAATAAGAGGTACCCTTGACTGACTCATGAGGGATGTAACTACTTTGTTTTCAATGCCGTGAGACATTTTGAGAATGAACTGGTCTAAAAATTACTCCGGACAGTTATATGCGCTGTAGCTGCCTAGAGCAACATTCTGAACCGCACCTTAAGATACCAGACGAGACTAGTAGTTCTATAGTTACTTTCACAACCAGAACCACTTTTCGATCTGGTCGCCACTTCGAAGAAATGACAATAGGAAAATGTGGAGGCTTTCTAAAGGTGATTTTCAGAATGCCATCCTTAGATCCCTTTGCCACACGCATTCGACGTGTGGCAAATTGCTCATTTTTCAGCGTTAAAATGAGGAGGTGCCAAACACGACCAGCCCTCTTCGAAACGCATGCTTGTGGCAGTGGCCTTGCTAGATCGTCGAGGGCCCCAGTGCACCAAATGCCAGAGAGTACCTTCCCCCAAAAACATCCCACCACGTTTGCTATAGTGTGATGGGCAAATTATTAACACAGTTACATTTACACCCAAACCAAAACATAGGTTAGATTCACCTTCGTTATTTTTGAAACTGCCCAGCAACTATTTTATTTCCTTTTTACAGAAAACGCAACCGAGAATTGGCTAATTCAGTAAACAATAGGAATGGAATGTCAACAACGATTTTATGTTGACAAATTTTCAACTGCGCACTCCAAACTGCCTGATTGATACTGCATAAATTGAAGTTGAAAAAACTTCGAAGTAACAACTGATAAATAATTAAGAACAAAAAAAATTACACGAGCATTAAAAGTTAACGGTCATACTACTCGACTCTTTATTAGGCATAGAACATTCGTCATATCGTTTGTTACTTTCTAGGCCGAAGGAGAGGCCCCTGGAGCAGTGGGCCCCCTGCACACTCGGTAGCCACTGGGTTGTAGTGCATGGTGTGAAGTAATTCTGACTCTTTGAGTGAAGTGTGATTTGATGTTTCACACTCTTAATGTAAGAAAAAACAGAAACCATGTTAAGCAGTGTTTTCTTGGTGCAGAATAAGGTTTCTTCAAAATCGTGTCAAACTTGTGGGACCAGTTTGTATCTTAATTTTATTACAAAGACTTAATTCAGAAATTTAATTAAGATAAAGATACTAGCTTTGACATTATGTTGGGCAATTATCTAGAATAACTACTATGCAAGCTAGCGACTTAATTCACCTACCTATCGATTCCTTTTGTCGTAAAACGTGCGAAAATCATAACAAAAACGTGCGCAAACGCTTATTTATTTTATTTAAAAAAAAATTAAAACACGGTAAAACGCTACTCAAACACGCTAGAAGCTGCTAGAAGCGGCCGCTATTCAACGCGATGACACCACAACATAGAAAACCTGATTTCGACCAGAACATCGGCAAACGGAAATTACCTTCATTTGCGACGCAATAGCTGAAGCAGACGAGAATTTTATGCTTATATTTTATTTTTATACCAATATTTCTTTACAGTATGAAACACTGTACGCAGGGGCGCGCTTCGCGCGCGCTATTATACACATCGAGAATATATATGTGTAATCAGAAATAGTATGACGCAAACATTTGTGAAACAAGGAACAAATTATGGCACTTCCTTGTTTCACAAATGCTTGCGTCATACTTTTTCTGATTACACCAATTCTCGATGTATATAATAATGCGCGCGAAGCGAAGCGCGTCCCTGCGTACTGTGATTCCGGCCCCAAATATCACCGTCTGCCTTAGAAAGAGATAATTTTCGTTTAGTAAAGTTCTGGGCGAAATCAGGTATTCTATGTTGCGGTATGATCGCGTTGAATGGCGGTCACTTCTAGCTTGTTGTGAGTAGCGTTTTAACGTGTTTTAATATTTTTTCCTAAATAAATAAGCGTTTGCACACGGTTTCGTTATGATTTTCGCATGTTTTACGACGAAAGGAATCGATAGGTAGGTGAATTAAGTCGCTAGCTTGCATAGTAGTTATTCTAGATAATTACCTTATGTTGAGCAGCTCACCAACATATGTAAACATAGTTGTTGGTCTCGCTGCTGTGGTGTTGTTTGTAGTGCTACTGTTGACATTATAGGTTAGGCTAGGTCAGTTCCTTTGGCCCAAAATTTTACGGGCAGATTACGAGTTTCCCAACAGAACGACTTTCACGATGCATGGTTGGTGAGCTACCCTACATTTCTTTAGCTTTTCGCTAAAAAAAAAAAAAAAACTTATTTTGCAAATAAACAGAAGAAACATACCATGATTATCCTTTGTGGTAAGTCTAGAGGTAGGTAAGCAACATGGTCATCAGCCCCAGAAACTTGCGCATAGAAGAACAAGGCACTATTCAGTTAAAAGACGAAAGATAGACGTTCCTACCACTATATTTCGTTCTTTGATTCAGTGGATGGCGAAATTATGAGTGGACAATGGCAAAGGAAAGATAATCGCCCAGTAGACTCTTAACAACTGAGAGCAATAGGCAGAGGCTCGAGCCATTCTGTACATTTCTCGCATGAAACCATCAAGCATTTAGCCCTCTGAAAGCAGCATAGTTCATATTGAGTCCATCCTTTATCATTAATCCCCGAAATAAACCAGTTCTTATTGTATCGAGCCCAGGAGAGAAAAAAAGGAAGCCATACAGTCTCTTCATCTGTTGCACAAGCAAGTTTTGATTGGGGATGCATCTCGGCTGTGCCAAATGACTGCCTAACTAAACTTGAATGAGGCAAAAGATTGTAGACTTACCCCAACGCCCCAACTCTTAAGAAACTACCTTACTGGGTTAAATGCTGAACTGCTTGATACTGTGCCCCCTATTTCTAACTGTAACTGCCCGACTCTTCCCCAGCGTCTCCAAATCCACACAAATGAACGTGGTTAGACAAAGCTCGAGATGCTATGACGATTGGGAATACCTGACAACTGATCTGCTGCCTCATTCCCCTGATGCCCACATGTCCTGGGACTAGTACGGCCTTCCTGGTGCGTGTACCACAAGGTAATTAAAACCTCGTCAACCAATGGATCATGTGAAATCCATCCACCCTGACTCATTGCATTATAGCTAAGATACTAAAACAATTCAAAGATAAAACCCCTCACTGGGCTGCCACTTCATCCAAAATCTCCAATGCCAGGAGCAGGCCAGCTGCTTCCACTGCAATTGAAAACTGTGGTTTGGTTATGTGGTAACACCTAGAGAACCTCACAGTGTGAGCACCACCCTTGATCATGGTGACATCATACGAACCTTCCATTGGAAATTTGCCAACAAACTTCTCTCATCTGCCTCGAATGCCAGCTGTGCATCCCTTTCATGCACTGCCAGTTGCCCCTATCATGACCACACAAGACAATCGCCCAAATCACTGCTTTGCCAAGTTTGGAGAAACCAACCAGCATCAGCAAGTGGAACCGTGATTAGAATGGACCAGCCCCCGAGATGCAATCTTGATGCAAGAGGCCGTATGCATCAGGGTCGTGGACTCCCCAAATCCGTTTCCCAATGACTTTATCACGCAAAAGAAAGCACAGAGTATGGCTTGTTCCATAAAACTTTCGCCTGGTTTGAACTGGTAAAACGACTGCCCCCACAAGAACAATGCTGAGAGATGCATTGTATAACCATTGCCCAACTGCAGAACAAACAGCAAACACCATGCAGAAAGGTAATACTGTGGTTCAAAAGGCAAACACACTGCAGGACTGCAATGTGCTGCAGGATGGCTCCTGCAACCAAGCCACATGAGTAGCTGAGAAGTGGCATGAAGCATCTGGGTTCAAGACTTCCTGTACTTGCACTCATGTCACCTCTGGTGATCACCCATGGCATCATCCATAAGGAAAAAAATTGACATATCTATGCAGCTAGCGAGCTAATGCTTTCATGAAAATGAGGAACAGATTTGGACTAAGGGAACTACCCTGTAGGACTCCCATTCTAGCGAAGCTGGTAAAGAACAACAGTATCTAACCCTTACCCGAATACGTCATCTTAAATACCTTATTCCTTGCAGGCTTAATGCCTGTACCTCCATGAAAAGAGGAAGGGGAGGAAGGTAATCACATGAGTCCCTTCTATGTCTAAAAAAATAAGACCAATGCCTGTTTCACCCTGCTCCACTGCCCTGCAAATACCATACTCAAAAACTGCTGTCACATTCACTGCCGTCTGACAATTACGAAGTGGAAACTGGCAGGAAGATACTTACTCTCTCGCTTTTACGTGTAGGTGGAGGCCATTTGCGACACCGGACGCTCCATCAGCTTTACTACATAGAAGAAAAATGATGGGGCGAGTGCTGACACCCTCTTACCATACCATACAATTGGCGTAATGCAACGACTGATTGTAAAGCAACAGCAGCTTATTCATGGCTGACCTCGGAATATGACGAAATATATTGTAAGGCATACTACCCAGCCATGCGATGCACCATCTTTTGTGTACCTAAATCCCAGACACAACTCGCACTCCATAAACGGTTTATCAAACAACTGATTGTGCCTCAATTTACAAGGACTACCAAACAGCTTCAACATTCATCTACAGGGAGAGGTTCTGCGTTTTTCTGCAAGAAATTGGGCAGCAGAGTTGCACTCTGTCACGTGGATTGAAGAGCCAGCCATCATTGGGAGCATGCAAAACAGATTTCCCCTTTAAGAGGGAGTGTCAGTTCCTGGGTTAGATGAAATCGAGGCTATAACTTAGACATCCAGCGGTCGCAGTGATTAAGGAGCATAACTCACCAATGGCTCACTGCACCATCCACACACAACTAATTTTAGAAAATCCCAGGTCTCTACCTGCTTGCGGCTACATGCGACTACAGTGACTGGTCCAAACAACAAAGCTTTGCTACCATGCAAACGAGGATCTCGCATCAACTGTCTCCTTACATTCAGCATGCAGTGGAGGGCAACCAACCCCAAAACACCTTTCACTTTGGATCGCGGAAGCACTATCAAGAGGTGAGGGGATACGCCAATAAGTCCATAGAGTGTGCGGATCGAGCAAAGTGAGCAATTTTCACGCAAATAGCCAGACCCAGAGATGACCTGGACTGACCCAGACTGACCAGTGACCCATTGACCCAAATGACCTGTAACCATCTTGCTGTTGGTGACCAAGTTGTAAACTTGTAAGATTGTAAACTTGTAAGACTATTGTTGTTTTCTTTTCAGTCAATGTAGGACGGTGAGTCTTGCTCGGTATGACGTAATTTATGAACAGCCGGCATGTGCAGCATAACAGCAATTTTACAAAAAATAAGTTTCATCTTTTCTCCTCGCAAGTAAAAGTCAAAAATTGATGCAAAAAACACTAAAGCGTTAAGAGCAGGACTTAACGAAACCTAAAAAAAAGTAAAATCCTTAAAATCATTGAAACAAGTTTAAAACCAACCCACGTAACGCGTTGCCACAAGAAATTATTCGTTTTGTAGTCTTACTTTCGCATACCACTTAAATATCTCATGGCCAGGTTCTTCAGTGGTGTCGCTTTTTGCGTTGTTATTTTTCTATTCCTATTTTCAAAACTAATTATGTGATGTAATTTTGAGCTCCCCAAAACAAAACTTGCCACCAAGTTTGGATTCCCACCAAGATTTCGACAATTTAAAGCCGTTATATCAAACGCCAAGTTCTTTTGCCAAGTAAAGTTAATCATTTAAAAAACCAAAACTGGTAAAAGGAGCCGCCAAGTTCCGAATGGTTCGGCCCTTCAAAGAAGTGATATCAACACACCAAAACATTCGCCAAGTTAATCGCAGCGACTAATAGTTTGAAGGTTAAATAAAAACTAGAACATTGCTACCGTTCAAGTTTTTAATTACGTCCAAAGTATTATTCGGTGCGCTTAAGTTGGCGAATGTTTTGGTGTGTTGATATCACTCCTTTGAAGGGCCGAACCATTCGGAACTTGGCGGCCCCTTTTACCAGTTTTGGTTTTTGATATGATATCAGTCCTTTTTTTAAACTTGTGTATTAGACTCAACTCCACTACCGTGCAGATGTGTATTAAAGTGGCACGTCAACAAGAAATTGGTTTTCAACACTTTGCTACTACCTTTTGCCTAGAGGCCGAACCATTCTCAACTTAGTCAACTCTTTACAGGTTTAGGGTTTGTTTTTAATTTTGCTGTAATTTGTTTTATTTCATTAGTTTTGGTGTGTTGATATCACTCCTTTGAAGGGCCGAACCACTCTCATGGTGACCTCTTCACCAGTTTTTGGCTTTGTTTATTTTGCTTTGTTTTTACAGTTGGCTAATTTTTCGTGAATTGGACGTGAATACAGTTTCTTTGGCAACGTTGTTTAGGTTTATCGTGCTACACTAGTGTGTGTCTAGGCACGCACGTCAGACACGTTGTTATTGTCCGAATTTTGGCCATCCAACGAGAGACGATGCCGACAATACTAACAATGCTTATAACAATATTTTCGTACTTACCCGCCCTCCCACGCCATCCACGTTGCACCCCTAGGCTCCAAATCATAAAAGGTGCGCAGTTCGTATCCTACTGCAGCCATTCGTCCAATTTCTTAGCTGGAAGCCTTCCCGTTATCGCGGTATCGATGAATAATCACCCTATGGAAATTAACATGGAGATGAGCGGACTAGAATTAGCTAGTTACACATTTGCAACGTTATTGAGGGTCAGATTTTGCATTGAAAGCAGCTTAGCTGCTGGTCTGGTGGGTCATTGCAACTCTATTTCAACATAATTTAAGCTTTTGTACCGCATTATTATTCTTATCCAAGTATCTAAAAAGAAAAAAAAGGGGTTTAACAAGCGTTTAACCACTCCAAGTACCTGAAATCTGCCTTCAAGATATTAGAGAAAAATTGAAAATAAGCCAACAGCGAAAATCATACACTAGAAATAACGTAGTTCAGTAAGCCACCTTTATGCACTTACGTTTCATCGGAGTGGCATGACCCGGATTCGAACCGGTTACCCAGTTCGCCCCCAGATCACTTGCATAGCGCCTTAATCGCTATGGCCACATCCTCCACTTGCCAGCTCCCCCTCCATTTTAACCCGTGCTGATTTGTTTTGTTATGGAAGTAAATGTCTTTTTTCAATGGAGGACGCTCAATTGCCCCTTTCTTCGTTCTGATACTATACTGATACCCAACAATGGTCGTGCATGCAGTAATGGTTACATAACTAACTTTGAAACTCTTCACGTCGGCTCTAAGAGCTAGCATTATTAAAGCAATATTTCGATTGTTACTGATTGTTACTGGCCACATCCGTTTATTAGACATTGTCGGTCGCTCGCCCTCTTTCATTATAGTGCATAATGATGAATTTGATTGCCCAACCTAAGCGTATCAAGGACCGCGGCGGTCCTTATGTAAGCCTCAGCATGAACTTCCGTGTTAAACGTCAAACTTTGAACTCCTATAGTTTCGCGCAAAATTGACACAGACCAACGAAATTCGGTATTTGGGGTCGTGTCATAACTATTTCACCGCATTACAAATTTTAATGACAACAATTGAACCGTTCGGCGTCCACAGCATGGTCATTTCTTGTTGTTGTTGTTGTTGTTATTGTTGTTGTTGTTGTTGTTGTTGTTGTTGTTGGGACTCTTTGCTCTGACCTGGAGATCAAACCACTGAACCGATTTTCAAGTTCTATAGCTTAAAACGTAGGTATGGACAAGGCCTAGGGCCTTTCGCAGGCTATTTTAATACAACTACAATATTCTTGACACGGAAAGCCAAATGGGCTAAAACTTTTGCTCCCACCTAGAGACCGAACCAATGAACCGATTTGCAATTTATATAGCTTAAAATGTAGGTATTAACACCGACCAGGGCCTTTTGAACCCAATTTTGATGTGACTGCAGTATTCTAGTCGGCAGAGTAATTATTATTACAGAGCACTGGGCAGAAATCATTAATGTACTCTTTGCCCTCACTTGGAGGTCGAACCACTGAACCAAATTTAGAGTTCTATAGCTTAAAACGTAGTTCTGGACAAGGCCTAGAGTCTTTCGCATGCTATTTTAATGTGACTACAATATTCTTGACACGGAAAGCTAAATGGGCTAGAAATTTTGCTCTTATCAAGAAATCGAACCAATGAACCGATTTTCAATTTGTATAGCTTTAAATGTAGGTATTAACACCGACCAGGGCCTTTTGAACCCAATTTTGATGTGACTGCAGTATTCTTGTCGGCAGAGCAATTATTATAGTAGAGCACTGGGCAAAACTCATTAATGTTGCTGTTGGGACTCTTTGCCCTCACCTGGAGATCGAACCACTGAACCGATTTTCAAGTTCTATAGCTTAAAACGTAGGTATGGACAAGGCCTAGGGCCTTTCGCATGCTATTTTAATGTAACTACAATATTCTTGACACGGAAGGCCAAATGGGCTAGAAATGTTGCCCTTACCTAGAGATCGAACCAATGAACCGATTTTCAAGTTCTATAGCCTAAAGCGTAGGTATGGACAAGGCCTAGGGCCTTTCGCAGGCGATTTTAATGTAACTACAATATTCTTGACACGGAAAGCCAAATGGGCTAGAAATGTTGCCCTTACCTAGAGATCGAACCAATGAACCGATTTTCAATTTGTATAGCTTAAAATGTAGGTATTAACACCGACCAGGGCCTTTTGAACCCGATTTTGATGTGACTGCAGTATTCTAGTCGGCAGAGCAATTATTATTGCAGAGCACTGGGCAGAAATCATTAATGTACTCTTAGCCCTCGCTTGGAGGTCGAACCACTGAACCGATTTTAGAGTTCTATAGCTTAAAACGTAGGTATGGACAAGGCCTAGGGTCTTTCGCATGCTATTTTAATGTAACTACAATATTCTTGACACGGAAAGCCAAATGGGCTAGAAATGTTGCCCTTACCTAGAGATCGAACCAATGAACCGATTTTCAAGTTCTATAGCCTAAAACGTAGGTATGGACAAGGCCTAGGGCCTTTCGCAGGCTATTTTAACGTAACTCCAATATTCTTGACACGGAAAGCCAAATGGGCTAACACTTTTGCTCTCACCTAGAGACCGAACCAATGAACTGATTTTCAATTTGTATAGCTTAAAATGTAGGTATTAACACCGACCAGGGCCTTTTGAACCCGATTTTGATGTGACTGCAGTATTCTAGTCGGCAGAGCAATTATTATTGCAGAGCACTGGGCAGAAATCATTAATGTACTCTTTGCCCTTACTTGGAGGTCGAACCACTGAACCGATTTTAGAGTTCTATAACTTAAAACGTAGGTATGGACAAGGCCTAGAGTCTTCGCATGCTATTTTAATGTAACTACAATATTCTTGACACGGAAAGCCAAATGGGCTAGAGCCCTTACCTAGAGATCGAACCAATGAACCGCTTTCCTATTTGTATAGCTTAAAATATAGGTATTAACACCGACCAGGGCCTTTTGACCACGATTTTCATGCGACTGCAGTATTCTGGTCAGTAGAACAATTATTATTGTAGAGCACTGGGCAGAAATAATTAAGTGGAGTAACACATTTTTGCAGAAATTTTTCAGAAAACACAAATTTGGTGCAGAAGTCTTTCTTAACAGTAAAAATCGAACCAGCCATGGACCCCTATGAAATACCCC
>JAHWFP010269466.1:0-16242 GCA_023313725.1 Lithobius niger
ACTGAACTGAATTTCTCTAAGCATTCTTTTTTCAAATGAAAGTAATATGTGTCGTTCATGGAATCCTTTTGTTTTTTTATGGTTGCCTTTCTTCTTATAGTGGTTAAGTGCAACGAACAAATGTTATGATGTCGTCGAAAAAGGTAATGCGCTAGAAGGAAGCAACCAAAATTTAATTTGCCGTGTGTTTTAAATTTTACTTGACTGCCACCAGCATGGTGTATGCTTCGTCGAAATTCCTTAACTATTCAGGATTCAAAATTTACAATGGTGAGTGTTAGAAATAAATTCTAAAATATTATAATTTTTAGAATAATAATTGTTCGATTTACGGTAAATTTTGGCTCGGCAATACTTTTGGAGGTATAAAGCGATGTATCAAATGTCATTCCAATCCGACATTTCGTTTGGGCTCCACCCAGACTAAAAAAGTGCAACAAACCAACCAACCAACATTTTGCAATTTCGTGTCCGTTATCGCTCGCTTCACTCTTTCGCTCCGCCAATAAAAATTATACAAAGCTTACGTCTACTTGAAAAAAAGCTAAAATAAGAAATAGGCCAGCAAAGAGCGGCAGCACATCGCATCAAAACGCAGTTCCCTCACTCAGCCAAGTGAGTATTGCACCCTGATATTTGAAATTTGAAATAAAGTTCTGTTTGCTCGATCTACAAAAGGCACAAAGCCTGTTCCTAGTAATGTAACTAACTACATGTTCCATTTCTTCTTGTGGATCACGACCCCATGTAGTCAAATGTATAACGGCTGGTCGTAATTTTTTTTGATGATCTACATTAAACATATGCTGCATAGGTTTTAACCGAACGGATAGATGCGAAAAAATACCACTTGTGCTAAAATTAACAGAGACATGTAGCTACTGTGTGTGCCAGTGTTCCACGACCGTGAAGCAGGGAAGGCATGGTTAGAGTACCTACTTCCGGAGAAAGATGGCTATATGGTGCATGGGCATCAGACATGTGGCTTGAGGTCCTGCACCACCCAAGTACCACGCAAATCTTAGCTTTTGCTATGGGTGTCACAGCCACACCTCTTTATACACTCTCCATGTCTTCCTTTTCTTTCCCCTTTCCCCTACAATAATTACTTCTTCTCCTCTGCACACTAAAAGGCATCACAGGACAGAAACTGAGGTGGTTGGGCCTAGTGCCCAGGTATCGTAAGCCAGTAACAGTCAACATACTGTCCCGAAGTTCTTAGTGACAACAGGGGAGGGCTGAGATGTCACTTAACTTGGCCTGTTCATGGTACTGAAAGGGTTATGTGAGCCAGACCCAAAGGATGACTCTAGGCTTCGTGATGGAGAATACTTTCTCGTGGTGGCAAATAATGCCCAGGTGACAATGCTTTTGAAAGGGCATGAACTGGAACCATGTCCAGAGTGGGTCAACTTGCATCGTATTTTGAGCAGCATCAAAGAAGTCATGATATGCTTTGACTTGAAGGGGTGTGTGTGCAGTGATGAAGTCATCTTGGAGGAACGCAAATCACAAGATGTTATGGATGTGGGGGGAGGAGGTTTATGAGGAAATGTGAAAATGTTGTCCAGCTAAGCCTTTGCTGATCTTTGATAGTCGATTGCACAGCAGCACATCAGTGCGAGATACCTGCTGTTGAAGGTTTGGTGTTGTCTGGAATCCGATGCAGTGTTACTGCTGTCCACGCTGTGGTCATACCATCACCTCGTGTTAGGGCCGACAGAACGTCTGCCTGTGTCTGTTGTTTTCTTGCACCCCATGAAGGTGCTGACTGTGTTGGCCAGAGCAGTATGTCAACTGTGGTGGTTAGCATTAAACCTCTTTACGGAAATGCCGTGTGTATGTAGAGGAGCATTGGGCACAGAGGATAAAAGTTAAGGAGGGACTTTCGTACTAGGTGATCCGGAAGAAGGCTAATCTATGCAGTCGAGTGCTAACTTGGTATTTTGCACAAAATAGCAGTGAGCATACACTAAGTTGTCCTGGTTCGTGAGTCTGCTGATTTGGTACATTTGTGCATTAAGGTCAAGTCTTTGATGAGGACAGTGAGCATGCTACTGGCTGTACTGACCCACAGTCCCTTAAGCACTCATTATTGCAAGGTTTTTTAGGCCATTAGACCATGTAGCTGCTTTACTATCGATGTATACCCAGCCGGCTACTGCTCCTAGTCCCGAGCCGGAGGGGCATCAGTTAAGCCTCTGCCTACAAGAAGTGCACCATATAAGTTACCAAAGAGGGTTACCGATAGTAAAGCCTAGGCACAACTGTGAAGAAGTCACCACGTCAAATAATAAAACATTCGTTACACCACCATCTTGCTGAGGGACCAGCGAATCCGCTCAACAACCAGATCCTCCTTCACCCACGCAGCTGGGACCAATTTGCCACTCCAATTCTCTGAGGCTATTCCCTCCTTCCAAAGAAAACTTCGTCCTGGAACTCACGACATCTTTGGATACGGGTGAGGATTCAGACATTTTTGCATTCACCAGAGGGAAGGTGAAAGGAAGACTTAACTCGTAAGTCCATCCGTGTGGCTGCACATACCATAGTGGAACAGCCAGGGTTACTGGACCCATTCAGAAGAGCTGCGGCTAGTTTTATCACATTGGCAACCTCTGTGCTGCTGCTTACAGGAGACTTGACTTAAGGTGTGCGATAATCTGGTTGTTCGGGGACACTGTCTATCATCTGAATGAACCCTGTGCCACATCCGTTTTGTCGGGTTGCAGTGCTGGGTCACCACTTTCACCTGCATGTCTGGGTGCATCACCACAGCTGTCAAGTGGTAGCATGTAGAGTGTCTTTCCAAATATATATTGCGGTCTGTTCATTTTACTTACAACTAGATCAGATATGTGGGGCTGGAGCCTGGAGGATGTGGTCTACCGATCCTATCCCCTTCCTCATGCTGGCTGACTTTAACAGCCACTACGTCCAGTGGGGAGGACATAATAGTGACAAGAAGGGAAGGATTCATGAGGAGTGGATGTAGATGGGCTCCATTATGAACGACGGAGCCATGACACACTGTATTCTGGCCGCAGGCAATTGGTCTCAGTGGACTTATGCTTTTTCCAACTAGCCATACCAGTTTGCTTAACCTGAGCTGTCACTGCAGATTTGTGGGGAGTGATAACTTACCCGTTGTGTTAACTACAATGCAAGGGGTTCTGTGTCTTCCAGGCCTTCTCAATGGTCACATTAGTGGGCTGGCTGGTCAGCCTTTGCTAAGGCTTCTGCCTTCTGCATACTGTAGAGGAGTTTGCTTGTGCGGATGATGCTTCACTGGCCTCGTAGGACAAAAAAAGAATGCAATAATTTGCGGACTATTACAGGCACTGTCCAGCTTGGCCCTCGTACTGTTGGCTGGAGAGGTGGTGTTGGCCCGTTTTACGTATTGGTCACACCAACCTTACATATTGTTTCCTTTTATGCTGGTGGATTGTCCATGATCGTCTTGATCGTGTTTGTTGGTGTTTCCATCTTCCATGATATTTAGCGAGTTAATTAGGTGATGAGTCTGTCCTCCTGTCCTGGGATTTTACATTTCTAAGGGTACAGATCTACGTTAAAATCTAGCTTTGGGTTATCTTTAATGAATGGTGCAGTGCCAACTCCACTGTGACTGAGGTTGGATCTATTGACCTAGCTCTCAACATGCCGCAAAGCCTCATATAGCAGCAAGGCCGATCCTATTTTATCATTATTTTTGTTGTATTCATGCATTAAATTGGCTAATTTTTTCTAGGCATCAGAACTTATTGGTTTACCCGATGGAATACACAAGGCATTTTGCAAATACCCTCTTGTTACAACCTCTAGACTGTATAAATTAAGCACTGCACACATTCTCGTAAAATACTGCGTAACAGTGGCTTGCTGTCGAAGCACTTTGTCTGGATCTTTCTGCCTAATTTGAACTGGGCTTAAAATTGGCAATGGTATTTACGTGTTGCGATGATGTTTCCTGTTATGGGGGTGTGGAACACGATGAGATTCTGTGACCTTGATTGCCACATCTGAAGTACAGGCCTCTATTACTGCTTTGCTAATTATTTTTACTTGTTCATGATGCTAATCAGAGTAGGACTAGGTAGGCCTGTGCCATTAATCGAAATAACCGTCGAGGGGCACCAAGCGTTTTACAGGAAACTTCAAGTGATGGTGCCTCCAACCGTCAAGGGGTATGGGGAAGTGCTCTAATCTCCCCAAGCAGAAACAAAGTCCGGGGGTCGAGCTCAAGAAGCTTGACTTATTTTCATATTCTGTCGTCATTTCTGGCTTCGGAGTCCATTCTCAATACACATTTTATATTTCAAGTAATGCTAGTTTTTGCAAATTTTGGAGTTGGTTGGGGAGAGGGGAGTGAGTTTAAATAATGCATTCAAAATGTAAGTAATGGGAGGGAGAAGAGAAAAGGGAATTACTGCCTGAATGGAAAGGTTATCAGCAGACAGGGAATCCAAAACCCACTAATTTTCCTTGGCGGGGAGGAGAAAGAAATAGACTATACCAAAGGGGCGCTGAAAGTATGGTAGCCAAAGGGCACAATGGCACTATGGCCAGTCAGAGCCTGATGCTAATGATGAGTTAGCAAATGTTTGTACGATTTTTACTGCATTTCGTGACTCCTCAAAGAACAGTATTTTGTTAACGGTCTTGACTGTTATTGTATAGACACCTTTCTGCATTCAACGGTAGTCCCTCTAACATTTACGAAGCTAATTTTTGTCCTCCACTTTACAGTCACAATCCTCCAGTTCTCTTTGTTATTACTATTCTTATAATTATTCTTATTATTCTTATAATATTCTTATTATTCTATATGATTAACGTAACTTTGAAGGCTTTCATTTATGAGTTTCCTTGCAAAACACAACTTTTGGGAAGTGCTAGACATTGTAGTACATTTGTAGGTTGAAAATTTTCTTTAAGAACATCCTGTAGATCTTTGGGGGGGGGGGGTCTCCTTTGTGCCAGGGAGTGTTACAAAACCTGACACTATGTATAAACTAATTGTACCAATAGCTTTTTGATCGTCAATGAACTTTTTATCTGCATTTTTCTGTTGACTGACCTAAAACCCTGTCCCACAATCCTTTTTGCATTAAAAATGATTTTACTTTTTCTTGGTATGTGCATTAATTATTACCGTTCAGCATAGGAATTACTTTATTATCATTGTGTTACCTACATTTTGCACGTTCTTGACTCCTCTTGATGATATCTTTATAATAACCACATATTTCATTTCAATACATCATTAGCTTTTTTATTGTGAGGCTGTGCTACACAAAAATTCTTCATTCAGATGACTAATGGGACGTGACAAAAATTTAAAGTTCGTCCTTGTTATTGCCCAATGTTCCACTTTCATACTCACATATCTTTTCTAAACTCTGGCGTGATGTTCACTTCTGACTGGTGGTTAAAATCTGTTTCAAATCTCCATCATTACGCCATGTTCCAATGTCCAGTCAAACCAACCAATTCAAAAATGTATGGCCGACTTCTGATGTTAATAATTTTTGCATTCTTACGATTTAAACCGCGTAGGTTTTCAATCACTTTTAAAAGGATAACGGCAATTGGGTATAATTTTAAGCCATGAAGGAAAGACAGGATGACAGTCGAAACTAGAGTTTAGTAGACATTTAACACAAACAGTTGCATTAAGTCTACCGAGTCAGTCCAATGTGGTTTTCAGCAGTAGTGAACAGCCTAGTTAACACAATAACAGTTAAGCCTCTGTAACACTTAACAATCATAACAATACATCTTATATACGACTACTTTGTTTGTAACCTTCGTTCAACGGAGGTTGGATCACTGTAAAAAATTGCTGAGGGTGATTTACTGTGGTAATCTTCTTCGTAATCATTGCCTTTATCCAAGGTTCACAGACGTTGGATCATTAAAAAATTACTGAGCGTGATTTTACTATGTAAATTTTCTTTGCAACCAAAATTGTTGAGCAAGGTTCAATTGAGGTTGGATCATAGTAAAAAAAAATGCTGCTTAGCATAATTTTACCAAAATAATAATCTGGGCAAGTTACAAATTATGGTGTACTTTACACGATTTGTTATTTTGGTCATTTGGTTTTATAACAATAAGACACGAACAAAATTGAGGATGTACTACGCTTTTTACTGTGATTAAACTGATGTTTAAGTTATGCCCCAAAGCATGGTTCTTACTTTGATTGCATCTAAAATCAACCATGGTTAATAGCCATGTAAATTAGCTTGTTCCAAATATACCATGGTTTAGTGAGTTACACACCATGGTTGTCATCATTTTGGGTTACTTAAACTTGGTTACCATGGTACACAAAAACAGACACCGGTTGAACCATGATAACACTGACCCAAGCTTTGTTATACCTAGAGTAATTACGTGCCACCATGGAAATAAGCATGATTTAAGGCCTTAAGGCCTGAAAAAAGTCGCAAAATGAATCATTAATCGTGGTTTATGCTTGGTAATTTAAGCTTGGTGTAAAATGAATCATGTTGGCAGTTTAAGTATTACCATGGTGGCACCTAAGTACTCTAAGTATATCTGACCTTGAGTCAGTGTTATAATGGGTAAACCTGTATCTGTTTATAGGACAACCATGGAACCACGGTTCAAGTAACTAAAATGATTTTAACTAATGAGTATGACTCACTAAACCAGGGTAGCTCTTAACCATGATTGATTTTCGATGAAACCGAGGTAAGGACATAATTTGGTGAATAACTCAAACCTCAATTTAACCACAGTAAAAGCTTAGTACATCTACAGTTTTGTTTTTGTCTTATTGTAATTAAACCAAATGACCAAAATAAGGAAATGTGTTAAAAAAGAACCATCATTTGTTAGTTTCTGAATATTATTTTGGTAAAACCATGCTGAGTAATTTTTTTACTAAAATCCAACCTCAGTTGAACTTTGGATAAAAACCATGGTTAAAAATGAAGATTACCATGGTAAAATCATGCTAAGCAATTACTGACTGCGACCCAACTTCCGCTGAACGTTGGACTAAAACCAAGATTATCAAACGAAAATAATAGTGGTAAAATCATGCTCAGCAAGTTGTTGCTGTACCTTAACGGAGCCTAATTACGTGACCATTCGAGGGGATAAAATGGCTGTTTTGGTCAGAGGCAACAGCTGTGGCTTGCTACTGACCCACCGTCACTGTAACGTCAAGGTTTCCTGGAGTGACGTCAGTTAGTTTCATTGCAGAGAGTGAAGTAATAATAATAATAATAATAATATAATATTTACCATGAAGTGGAAGGGTGACAGAAGGGGGGAGGGGGTGGACCCACTACCACTGTTCCTGCAAAAAAAAAGTTTGGCAAAGATTTACCACTGGAGTGGCTATACTGGGCGCTTCAAAAAAATGTCAAGGTGTTCTTTCCGGAGGAGTCGGCAAAACCCGCCTTGGGTAGCAGAACCGACAGTATCCTTACTAAGGCTGTTCCAAATTGGGACTACCCGGACAGAAAAAAAGTTTCGACGACAGTCTAAATGTGTAATGGGGAAAGCCAGTTTCCAATCATGTCCACGGGTCTGCATTAAACGGGGCGTAAGATCAAAAAAAGGGAGGTCAACCTTGATGAGGCCCCTTAGGATTCTGTAAACCAATATGAGGTCGAACCTCAGCCTACGGAGCTCCAGCAGCTCCAGACCTGAGTTTTTCAGGCGCTCGCCATACTCCAGGTCCTTAAATCCAGGCAAGCTTTTTTTTTTTAGTATTTATTTAGTCCTTTATAATAAATAAATACGTAGAATCGATAAAGAAGGAACAAAACGGTGCCCATGTCATTTCATTGTAAAGCAGTAGATAGTCAAAGTTTGGTCTGATTTCAAACCATCCGTGGAAAAACAGAAAAACAAACCACGTAATTCGTGACTGGAACTCAAGTTACTAAATACCAGATTGTTATTTTTTTAGACTCTTCTAATGCAAGTACTCAGGTATCCGATTAATACCATTCTTCTTTGGTTTTAATTGTGCAGAAATTCTGACAACTGCTTTACAACTTTGCCTGATAGTATATTTGAACTATATTATCTGTGTATGTTGGTTTTAGAGACACACCAAAAAAAAAAAAACGCCTTCAAATTCTAAAATTTTAATCACCAATACAATAAAATAAATAAATACACAGAGTGAAACGTAAGGAAACTTTACTACAAAAACTACAAAGGCAGCACCTTGCAATAACCAAGGATGGATTTAAAATCGAGAGGCGCGCATGCTACGTAATCTCACACGCATAAATAGTATCATGGCACCCGCACCAAGAAGGAATCCTAAGAGTATCATTCCAATTCCAAGGCCGGCCATTGCACCTGAAAAAAATAAAATAAAACTGCTATTGCAAGTAATGCTATAAGTAAAACGCATAGGCATCAGATAGCACAAATGATGAAACGTGGGTTTACTTGGGGAATAATACCAGTGTGGCTTTCAGTACTATCCTAAGCATGGAATAACAATAGTCCTTTATGACCTCTATAACTTATTAGAAGTCATGGATACAATTAAGACGGTATCATTTTTTGCGCAGCAATGTTCGTTTCATTTATACCAATGTCAGCGGCCACGACCACAATCTGATAATGAAAAGAACTAAACTGAACTGTAGTACGTTTTGTTTTATACAGCGAGTCTATTACATGACTGCATTTCAGAAATGAAATTTCAAATTTTTATCCGATCAAGTTTGCGAAACCTTGGTCGTTTGTGTTATAGTAAACAGTCTCCTTTGGAATATTCTGAAAATTTGCTTTTTATGGAAACAAAATTGGGTGGAGACCAAACGAACTGTCGGATTGGAATGAAGTTTGCCACATCAACTGAAATCCCCAAGAACAGAGATACCCACTGACTGGGCTGAGGAATTCCATTCGGAGTAAAACCACAAAGACAATTTTAATTTTCAGCACTAATTCTCTGTAAGGAAATGTGTAAGGAAATTTGAGCCTGACATCACATTCAATATGGCGACGATCCCAATGTTCGGGATGTGTGGGTTCTCCCGTTTTCTTGCGTGTTTTTAATGGTTTTAAGTGTTTTTCATAATGTTTTTATTTGTGATCAAGGCACATAGATTCGAATTAGTGCTGAAAATTAAAATTGTCTTTGTTGTTTTACTCCGAGTGGAATTCCTCAGCCCAGTCAGTGGGTATCTCTGCTCTTGCCGTCCCTCAAACTCGGAAAATTTCTTTCTCTTGAAATCCCCAAAGTATTGTTGAGATCGAATTTGTTGCAAATCGATCAATTAGTGTGGAAGAAATTACACTTTTTCGAATTTATTTATCAAACACTCACTATAGTAAATTCAGAATGTGAATAATGAAGGAATTATGACGAAGGACATACTTTGCTGCTGGTAATCAGGTGAACTTTAAAAAAACGTGGTAAATTAAAACATCGCAGCTTGCTTTATATAATATCCTTTTTTAATTAATTTGTCTAAACTTGGGGTGAGGGACGTAGGTGGGAGTAAAAACAAGTATATCTCTTTCTAAACTAACTTATATCCAGGGAGGAGCTTTCATTCCCGGAATTGTCGACGATCATGCAGTCATTCACATATGTGACCTGTATTCGATCTACTGTTAACACAATGTCTTTGTTCTGATTTATTCACAAATTTAGGTTATTGTATGGTCTTTCCTCTACAATTCAACATAATTAGCAGTAAAACTAATTTTTAACCATGAAAATCTTCGGTAACATCAACTCGAATTGTGTATCGTGAACTCATGTGCATTGCTGCCATTTAATCGTTCATGTACGGGATCTTGATTCAGTCAAACAAAAATACACTGCCTTTATTCTAATTTATTCTGAAATTTAATTTATTAGATCATTCCTCTTCCAATATCAAACATAATTCACAGTGAAAACTAATTTCTAACCACACAAACCTTTAAAATAGATAACGCGATCACGACTGCAAAGTGCAAGTTGGCAAGTTGGCACCATTCATTTCTAACTTATATTTAGTTTTTATTTTAATGACGATACCACATTTGTTAATAATTCTTAAAAATCTTGGTGCAATAATTAATGGGCTTTGTCAGGCTATTTGCCTTTTGATGTGACGTACTGCTGTTCTTCGCCGGCCTTATTCTTATTTTAGCCTTTTTTTTTATTTAATGTAGGCCTATGTTAGGTGTCAAATTTACGTTAACAAGCTTTCGTTTGCTCCAGCATTTAGTTTTTGTTTAGTTATTAGTAGCCTCCTTTTCGCAGCCAACACTGAAGCCGTGGGCCATCGACGCTAGTAAAAATAAAACAGCACGTAATAAGGTGTTTAACTGCTAGCCAAACAATCATCAGTAGGATAGTTTTTAACAATAGTCAGAAGATTCAAAAGGTTCACAATACTGCTTTGGCATAAGATTTGACACCGCCACCAACGAAAATGTTGAGCTGGCACACCTCTATCACGCAATGCAAGATAATATATTATTTCCTAACTCCATGACTACAACAGCGTTCTCTATTATATTATCTGAAAGAAATAACCATCACAATTTATGTTTAAAATGTGTTAGCTTTTAGACCTAGTTTTAGGTTTTTTTAGCGTTTAGGCCTAATATTTATCTCCGATATACTTTCGTTAGTAGCAGCTTACAACAGTGGTTCGAGATTAAGCCCATTTCTTTATGCAATGCAACACGGTTTTGGTTTCGAGTCTTTACGTTACCGTGGCAACCAGAAATTGAGAGAGGCGGGCATGTTATTGTTTCATGTTTCATGCTTTCGTGTTTCGTCTGATGTCAATATCGTTTTATAATACCGCTTGTCCTTGACACGACGATTTCAGGTTCCATATTCGGGATTCCCAACGCTAGTGTAGACGCTACTTTCGTTGCCATGTTGAATTGAATAATCTTCAAAGCATTCTTTTTTCAAATGAAACTAACGTGTGTCGTTAATGGAATCCTTTTGTTTTTATGGTTGCATTTCTTACTATAGTGGTTAAATGCAAGAATAAAATGTTATTATTTCTTTGAGTTACGTCGAAAAAGATTATTAGCTAGAAAGAAGCAAAATTTAATTTGCCATGTTTTTTAAAGTTCACTTGATTACCATTAGCATTGTGTATGCTTCGTCGGAATTCCTTAACTATTCACGACTCCAAATTTACAATGGTGAGTGTTAGATATAAATTCGAAAATTTTAAAATTTCTACAGTAATAATTGTTCGATTTACGTCAAATTTTGGCTCAGCAATACTTTTGAGGGTATAAAGCGTTGTGCTAAATTTCATTTCAATCCGACATTTCGTTTGGGCTCCACCCAGACTAAAAAAGTGCAACCAACGGACCAACGGACCAACATTTTGCAATTTGGTGTCCGTTATAGGCTACGCTTCGCTCGCTCGCTCCGCCAAAAATATAAGATTTTAGTTAATTTTGCTGCAGAAACACCAAGATATGAGGGAATAGAGCGTTGATTTTGTTAAAATGTAAGGCGGTTGTAGGCAATTTTGCTGCAGAAACACCAAGATATGAGGGTATGGAACGTTGATTTCGTTAAAATGTAAGCAGATTTTAGTTACTTTTGTCGGAGAAAGTCACTGAATTTTGAGGCATGGATGTGAACAAAAGTATTTCACGATTTTGATCTTCTAGCAGTTTAGGAGGCTGGATATTTAATGTGTGATTTGTGGTAGTTACTGATCAACAGAAGCGTTTGTAAAATTGACTGACTAGGAGAACGTTTACAGCACTCTCCATTAAAGCACTGTATAACACGTATGTATACTATACAGCTAATATACACCAATTTACACAATCTACGTCATAGTTTTTTTTTAAATGACTGACTAGCAGAATGTTTACTACACGCTTCATTTATTCATTGCATGACAGCTAACAAGAAACCATTTACTGATCTACTTACACAGGAGTTTGTATAATTTACTGACTAGCAGAACATTTACTGTACACGTAATTTATTTACTGCGTAATACGTATGTATTGAGACAGCTAACGTGTGCCCATGTACAAATCTGACCTACACCAGAGTTGTTGAATTTACTGAATATAGCAGAACATTTTCTTCACACTTAATTTATGTACTGCATAATACATATGTATTACAATAGCTAACATGCAACATTTACAGATTTTACTGGCTATCAGAATATTTACTCCACATCTTCTTTATGGAATAATACATATGTATTACAACAGCTAACGTGTACCATTTACTGATACAGCCTAAACCAGAGTTTGCAAAGTTTATTGACTATAGTCTGTTCCACATTATGTTTTCAGAAAACTAACTGTATGACACCACGTTTTCTTCCACTACGAGTGCAAAAACATGTAAATATCCCACTCGTAGACTCTAACAGTAACTGTGTAGAGCCTGCAATTGTGATATCCACATGTTTCTACACTCGTAGTGCAAGAAAACGTGGCATCATACATTTAGTTTTCTGCAAGCATAATGTGGAACAGACTATAGCAGAACCTTTACTGAATACTTTTCTGTTCTGCGTATTACATATGAGAGAGCTAATATTTAACAATTTACAGATCTAGCCTACATCAAAGTTAGTAAAAATTGTCGACAAACAGAACGTTTACAAAAGGTTTTGCTGATGTAGAAATGCACCTACCTGCACTGTATCCAGATTCTGTTGATCGGCCTGTAAGAAAAAGTAACCAGTGATTACAATGTTGAAGCGTTATTAGGGGAATAATATGTATACAATCAGGAACAGAAGCAAGAATGGAAATAAGATCTGGAAAAACCTCTACAACCCATCATAGAAGCAAGAAGTGCAAAAAGACCTGTACAACCCTTGATAGAAGCAATAGCAGATATTCGGCCTTAGTAGCCATAGCAGATGACTCACCATTAGATTCTTTAGTTGGAGGTACAGTTGAAGTATTCCCACCTGAAAGAAAGCAGTTCGTTATCATGTCAATTCATGTGTTGGCTGTGGTTCAACTGCTATTGCTACTGCGTAATGCAGGTGCAGGTTGTCATATAACAAAACTGTGTTCTCACTAGTTTAAGATAACCCCAGTCCCTTGTATTCTGCTAATCTGTGTTGCCAGAGAGATCTAAATCATATCAAAAACCAAAACTGGTAAAAGGGAAAATGTGTAGCGAAAAACCTCTTTTTTTCCAAACATGCTCAAGGACAAAATATTAAATTAAAAGTTCAAAAAATCAACTCCTTGGCTGAACTTAACCATTTCTAAAACTGACAGTTTAATTTTTTTTTAATTAGAAAACAGACGTTATGATAATAGAGTTACCCCAGGTCTAATTTTGGATGTGATTTCGCATTTCGGTAATATTCCAATGTAAAGAAGTTATTTTTATGCTTATGACTTGTTGGCAAATTGGAAATTCACATTAGTGAGAAATTCAATTCATTACATGTTGCACACAAACATTTTTCTAATAACTCTACTGCTCAATTGGGTGGTTTCCTTAATTATAAAATCAGTATTTCCCAGCTATTAAATCTACTCCGACAGTGTACAATGAGTGGTTCCCCTTTACCACATCCTCTTACACTCTTTCAGTCCTTATCAATTTTACATGTTTAAGTTCCTCTTTTGGTCTGGCACTTTTTAAGAAAAGAGGTTAAATTATGATCACATTTCTATTGTAGTTAATGCACATAGCAAACGCATTAATGCAAGCGGCTGGGATTCTCTTAAGCTAGTCATAAGAAAGGTTTGTTATGGCATCAAACATTTCACGAAATAGTAGCAATATAGCCATTGTAAATTTTCGACCTGCAAAAGCCAGACAGTGCTGAAACATCCATTAAAACTCGACGTTTCGGCTAATCTCAGAGCCATTGTCAAGAGTAGCTAAACGTAAAAACAAATTAAAAATACCACAAGAAAGTCATGAGTCAAGTGGCAAGAGAAATGCCCATTTTAAACAAGGCAGAATTTGCTAGGACGTGTTGAAAATGGACAGTGCTATCAAAAATTATAAAACTTTAAAAAACAAGTGTGGATACCGAAGTGTGCTTGTGACTATCACCAAACGAAATGCCAGTTAAGAACTGAATCAAGTAGTTATACGGTTTGTTGAGGTTACTTTGGTATTGGAATATGTCAAATTTAAATGTTTTAAATAATTTAATGAAATCCTTGAACCTGTTGGTGTTGGGTTGGATGTGGTTGTGCACTTGGGGTTAATGAACAGAAATGCAGTAAGTTTACGGTTCTGTCTGTTTTTAACATGTCCTAGCAAGTTGTGCCTTCGCAAGATGGGCATTTTTCTTGGTGATAGAACCTTGACTCCGGACTTTCTTGTCTTATTTACAAGTTTTTTATAGTTGAAGCGACTCTTGATATTGGAACTGAGATGAGCCAAAACATCGCGTTTTAATGTACGATTGTTCACTTTCTGGATTTTACAATGTAACATTCTACAGGGGATTTTTAAGTTAAATGCATAGCAAACTACTTACCAATAGTTTCACTGGTTGGATGGGTGATCACAGTTGAAGTTCTTTCACCTAAAAGAAAGAGGTTCACGTTAATGTCATGTCATGCGTTCAATGTGGCACATGGTCCCACTGTTAATGCATGACATCATGACAAAAATGTGTTCTCAACTAGTATAATTAGAGTGTTTGGGAAGATGCGAATTGTGGACTTAATGTTACTGCTATTGCTACTGCAACATGCAGTGCGTGATGTCGCAACAATGTGTTGTCATCTAGTATAACTAGAGTGATTGCGAAGATTCGACTTAGGGTCCCGCTGTTACTACTATTACTACTGTATCAGGTAGTGCGTGATATCGCAAAAAAAATGTGTTCTCACCCAGGATAATAGGAGTGTTTGGGAGGCTGTGACTTAGGGTTTCACTGTTACTACTATTACTACTGTATCAGGTAATGTGTGATATCGCAACAAAAATGTATTCTCACCCAGAATAATTAGAGTGTTTGGGAGGCTGCGACTTAAGGTCCCGCTGTTACTACTATTACTACTGTATCAGGTAATGTGTGATATCGCAACAAAAATGTGTTCTCACCCAGGATAATAGGACTGTTGGGAGGCTGTGACTTAGGTTTCACTGTGACTACTATTACTACTGTATCAGGTAGGGCGTGATATCGCAACAAAAATGTGTTCTCACTCAGAATAATTGGAGTGTTTGGGAGGCTGCAACTTAAGGTCCCGCTGTTACTACTATTACTACTGTATCAGGTAGTGCGTGATATGGCAACAAAAATGTGTTCTCACCCAGGATAATTGGAGTGTCTGGGAGGATGAGACTTGTAACATAGTTCTTCAGTGGACCCTATTTTCTTGATAGGAAGACAAGGGAATCGTAGAAATGGTCAAATACCAAGGAGGTGGTGGAGAAACGAAGAGGTCCGGAACCAAGTGGGTGGTCTATTGCAAGATGTTGGCAACGAATTTAGTCCGGTTAAGGGTAGAGGCTTTGAGAAGGGGAGGGGATGGAAAAAAGGGGTTAAGGAAGCAGAGACTGAACTGTGGAGGAATGGTATTTGATAGGAAGGGGATGGAGTGGAAGGGATAAGCAGGACTGGATGATAGAAGTGTCATAGTGGGATTGGGAAAGTATGCTTTTGTTCAGGACCAGAGTAGGTTCCATATGTGACCCACGTTGCTGAAGGTGCTGTAGTTAATTTTTGAAGTATGGCTGTATATACTAATAGGGTTACACTACAGACAAGTGTGAAATCTCTACGCCTCTGCATCACCTGTGATGTGCAAGACACATATTGCCAACTTAACGTATATGACCAATGATGTACATACTATGTCACTTCTCAATAGTGACATAACTGACGCAAAAAGAAATGTATGGGGTAAATGAGTGGTAATTAATCCTGGGCTAATTCTGCAAATGGTTTCAACATGTAGGCAATATACCAACGTAACGAAGTGAATTTAATGGGCATAGCATAGTTTTGTTATAACGGTCGCGTCGCACACATATTGATGCTGCAAAAATAGGTTTAAGGTGGTTTTATAAAAGATGTAATGCAGAAGGCCCATTAAGTAATCATTTTCCCACATTGTTTGTACTCATTCAAATGTGGATGTGGTTGTAGAGGTAAAAAATCATACACGTTTCGCTCCTGACAGCAAGAGTTCAACACACGGCATAAAAATCTACAAAGTATTATTCACGTGTATGGTTTTGTACTATTCAAATGTGAATGTGGTTGTATAGGTAAAAATCATACACGT
>JAHWFP010269469.1:0-14513 GCA_023313725.1 Lithobius niger
TTATACGTTTACTAGCCGTGCGTAAACGGGAAGTCCTGGGTTCGAGTCCCAGTCGCGGCAGTTCTCTTTTCTTTCTTTCTCAGACTAGTGTATTATGTTTCCTCACAAGGCCAGTCTTTAATGCAGACTGCTTGCTTCATCAGTCCGACGAGTTTCGGACAAGAAGTCAGACGTTAGAATTCTTGGACTAATACCTACAATATGGACATCTTTAAATTAGACACTACAGTGATATTTCCTTCAAGACTTTGGGAACTCATGTCGATAAATATTGATTGGTTGAAGAAGTGAACAGCTGGATTAGCATTTAGTGTTAATAAGCATAAAATGGATAGGGTAACAGGCACACTTCCAACCCCTGGATGTGGGCTATAAACGGGAACTTCCTGTAAGGCCTTTTACAGTACTGTATGTTTATGTTCCGGTTGTTACACTGCCACCAGTTGCGCTGCGAACAAGCCGTATAAGAACAGCTCTAGCAGGCGGACTGAACTGTGAAAGGTACTGATGACATGTGATACACGGATTTTGCAACTTAAAGCACTGCCTTGACAACAAATTATTAAAGTTTAACAACAATGGCCTCTTGCTACGTACCTCTTTGCCCACTCGACGTCAAAACAAAGACTCCGGAGGCCTAATTTCATGAATTTCAACCAGAAGAAGAACCAAGGTACATGTGTATTGTACGGTATTTTCTATTTTTATTGAAAATGTATTAAACGATCGTTTGTCGTAGCAATAAATCGCCCGAAATAATGTTCGTTTAGTGCTGCAACACCGGGAAATCTAACAATAAGGTGATTACCACGTTCTTGTGCATCCCGCTAACACTAATCGATGTTGTGATATCATGCGTGCTTTCAGTGCGCCTCGTGACTGTGGAGTCGTCACTTGTGTGCTCCACAATGGCAGCCATCAATTTCATGTCAATATGTTAACCCTACCAAGATACCCCTTTAACTACTAATAGGCTCTTCTATAATTATACATTGTATTAAGTTGCATCACATGACTTCCTGTTATAATTGTATTTAAAGAGAAGTAAACAGGAAGTTCGCTGTCTTATCAGCTGTAGCCTACACTCTGGTAGTCCGTGTGTTTATTACCATTGGTGCCCACGCTGGGCTAAGTCTTAGACGGTCTTAGACGACGCGGCTTGCATTCTACGTGAAACCGGGCGTTAAGCCTTTATACATATGAGGAAGCTTTGTGACAACCTGCGAAATATTTACCATCCGGTCGTGTTTACTGTAGAGCAAATAGTTTTGTTGCTCCAATTTTTTTAGTTTCGTTCCTAGGCTAATTTTCCTCATATGGGCTATGCTCCACAGAAATAACTTTAGGAAGGAAACTAAAAAAAATTCTAGCAACAAAACTATTTGATCGACAGTAAACACGGCTGAATACTGTGTATTTGGTTCTTAAAGGCAGAGCCTCCGTGCTCTGAAAAGTGGTAATGAATTCAGTATTCGGCCATTTGAATAATCGGGTGTATATCCGTCATTCGGCAGTTTAAAATATTCAGTTCCATATTGTATTCGGAAAATTGCATATCGATGCAATCCTAATCTGAACCCAGATATGAAATTCCCAAAAACGGTTTCAACAGCTGTAATCCACCATCCAGAAACTAGCAACACATTTTCCACCTGGCGGTGATCACATGAACAAACAAAAGTTCCAACGAACGAGAGTTTATTACCAGACAGCCCAAACCCAAAAGCTAAAATTAACTGACTGAAACACGCACATCCACCATAAATCGCAATAAACCCCCTTTTCCTATTTCCACTCGCCTCTGGATCATCCCCACCCCTCCCCATCCCCTTCCCCAGCAAGTCGACAATCCTTTTAATTCCGTGCCACTCGCACAGCTCTGCACCACTGATTTCCGGAGGATCTTGTTTACTCGCTAGATAACGCCACCCGGCTCTGTAATCCTTATTGCAATCTAGTGGTCGTAGCTTAACCTCAGCTGCAAACACTTCATTTCATTGTTTGCTCTAGAGATTGCTAAAACGTCGTTCATCAACAGCGCTGTTGTTTTGTTCTGGACTTTTTCTTTTACTTTCACCCTTTTTTTTTTTTCCCAACTGGATTTTTTTTTCCGAGTTTCATTTTCGGATGGGAGAATTTTCGCTCCCCATTCAAGCAGGTCTTCTTCAGTCATGCACACGCCCTCCGCCTTTCACGCGCGGTCTCTTGTATATAAACCACTGATCTCGAAAGAGCCATTCTGGATATGGCACGCCAAGGGTTCAAACTGAACTTGAGAGGTTGCAACGTAATCGGATCAACGATCAGACGCTTGAAGGGAGGTAAAGAATGTTATCAGTGGCAAATGACTTGCTTGTTGTGGAGCTGAGAAAGATAAGCCACAGACAAGCTGGAAGCTGCTAATGAATTAAATTACGTCTAATACAAAAATTAACATGCTTAGCTTAAAGGTGTTGGAGTCAAGAGCTCATTAATTTTGCTCATTGTAATGGACAAAATTTCTTGCACTACCTACTTTCATCGTAACGTACGCCTAATAGGAAGCAATGACGTCACACTGCCCCGTTTGTTGTCGCATTGGTGTTTGTTTCTATTGGGGCCCAGACATTGATTGCCCCAAGTTTTCCGTGTCTTAATATTTCGTTTGTTACTGATTGTTACTACTAATCGATACTACCCTTCACGTTGCCGGCCGCTCGCCCATTTTCACTGGTATCGTAAAAAAGGTGAACATTTTCGCCCCTTTTTCAGTGCTACCGTGCAAAGAATGAACATGCTCACCCTTTCGCAGTATGACTGTGTTTGGATTGGTTGACACACTCTCTGCCTTTCCCCATTACTGACCGTCTCTTATACTCCAGCCAAAGCAAAATATGTATGTATACAGATAATCTAAATGGTAGCTAAGTGCGCGTTTATGCAACCACTACAATATCAAGATTTATAAAAATATCACGTTAATTTTCGAATCCAAGTAAGGGCCTATGCCAACAGTACGCCTACACTCAGTTGGCATTATATATAGGCCTGTAGTTGCATGCGTTATTTATTTATTTTTTTTGCAAGTATGATTGACGGAAATAGTCATTTTTGAACCTTATATTGAAGATTCTTGCAACCCTCGCTTTCACGCAACGTTTATTATCCAGGTTATATCTATCGAGTTCAGTGGTGCTGGAAGCTTCCGCTCTTTTCTCCTTTCGGCCAATTCGTAGTCCCTCCGTTTTGAAAGAGGCACGTTCCTGACGTTTACGACGAGCGTCCATCAGGAGCCTTGTTGCCAGCCGGGGACCCTCGGCCCAAACATACCAGCCAACCGACAAGCCCGTAAGGCATTACGTGTCATCAAGTAAATAGACTACAACAACCCAAGAAATGGGGATGCGTGTTGGCTGAGGGGAAAAAAAACAATCTTCGGGCGCCATTTTGTAGTGACAAATAAGACGTGTGGGAGTAAGAAACATTCTTTTGGGCGCAGTAGCTTGTTCCTTCCAAAGACAACATAGTACGTATTAATAAATTTCAAATATATATCACGTGCCTAATTGAACGTACAATGAATTACGTTCGTAAACGCGAGGCAAGTGAGGCTACATAACTGGAACAATCTGGTAGTTTAATTGGCGTTGCGTGCAACGGCTAACGAGCCATAAAGTTCGATTAACCTGCCATTGTGTGGCTCAATTAATCAAGCGCTAAACCGGATTAATCGTGTAAGTGCACATCTCGCCATAATAGATCTTCCTCGTTCAGCTGAATCTGTCCAAATGCACAAGCTTTCAACCCTTTGTTAATGCTTCTGAGTTGCGGCTTACCACAAGTTTACATACTTAACTCAAGTACGTAAACCCCAAAGTATGTAAACACAACACAACCATTATTTGAAACCAAGATACAGTCAGAAAGGTTTGGGCCGTTGTTGCAACTGACAACAACTGTACTGAGGTTAGCGACCTGACGAGGAACTGTTTTGGTGAGAATTTTTGTTTTCTTACCGAAAAACGAGTACCATGCCGACTTACACTGAGAATTTTCGTTTTCTTTTCACTAAATAAGGACCATGGTCGGCTTACACTGAAAAGACCCCGGCTAATCGAAACCGAAACCGACAGTGTACCTTCTGTTTCAGTAATTACCCATATCGAAGCTTTTCTCAATGGGCGCTGACAAACAAAACACAGATCTATGCAGTATATCTAACTTAGAGGATGCCGTTTGTTTTATGCCCTTATTAGGGAAATGGCGTCAGCTTCGTTAATCATCGGATTTTTACGGAACACGAAGCTGTTTCTCGGCAGGATAGAGCAGTGACATAACGTAGTATTATTGTGTATAACTCTATGGTGGAGCCAGTAACAGGGTTAGCTGCAATGGCACTGGAGGGGAAAAAAGAAGGTCGTTTTACTGAAGCCAATGCTATTAGACTGGATTTCTTAAGCCTATAACGCGCGACTTTTGTTGTTGGAGAATACAACTTTTCTTTAAGCCTAAGAAATCCACTCTCAAAGCACTGTCTTGACTAGAAATGCCGTTGTTTTCCCTTACATTTTAATCCAGTGCACCTTGTAGCTATTACCTCCAGATGCTATCTCGTAGCCAATATGACGTCACTTGACGCTGCTCTATTCCGGAATAGTTATGGCCGTATTGGGGCAATGACGGTTCTTTCGTGAAACGTCGGTTTTTTACGGAAACACGAGGATGTTTCTCGGTTACGATATGTTTAATTTGGCGTGTCAGCAACATACAAATTAGGTTTGGCCCAATACGAAATAAGGTACCAATACTAAAACAAACGAAATTGCAAGTTGATTGACGAAGTGCGACAGAGGATAGTATCGCTACGCCAAGTAGAGGAAAACATCGTAAATTCTAAACGTCGTAAAATCGTATACTGCTAAAAACATCGTAAACATCTATGGGGCTAGCATACTCAAATTTGTTATACGTAAATGTTAAGACGTAAATAGAATATGATGTTGAGTATATCTCGTTTAGTGAAAAGAAAACCAAAATTTCTCTCACAGAATTCCACTCGTGCTTTTACGAAATTGATAATTTGTGCGTTTTAGCACTCAACTCCTTTCCAACAAATTTCCCTCCACTTTCGGTCTCGGGAAATTAAATCTGGAAAGGAGTTTCGTGCTAAAACACACAAATTATCGATTTCATAGAAGCACTCGGGGTATGATGGCCAATAATACCACTGATCACTGACCACATGCTATTATCAGGCTATTACCTAGGTCCCTCCATCTTGCTTTTAATGTAACATGTTTTTCCCGTAGCAATTACCACTTGAGAGTATACAAATAATTTTTCTCATTTACTCGTTGCATTCCCAAGCTGATAAAAATACGTCGCACAAATACTCTGTGTGTTTATTTTAAGTTCAGAACGCAACTAAACTAGTGATCGATATTAAAATAAGCTCTTGTAGTATTACTCCTAGAAATCTGAGGTTTTCCCGAGTAACCTAATTGTAATAGGACAATTATAATTTATAATTTCCACTTACAAAACCACATTTAATATAAACATTTCAATAAATAAATAGATGAAAATTCAGCTGATCACTTGATTATAGTCCAGTAGATTAAAAAACACACTTCATAAAACGGTGCAAGTGTACAGACTTACATTATTAAGATTTCGCCTGAAAATGGCCAGAGATTTAGACGTAACCACTGCGGATGGAAGGGAGTTCCATATATTTACAACTCTATTTAAAAAGAAATATTTTCGGCAGTCTCTATAGTAAGATTGACAGTATGTTTACAGGATGACACAAGTAGCGCTACGATTTCTGACAGTGAAGTAAATTGAGGCAAGCATCCCGATCAAGTTGGATAATACAGATCAGTTTACTCTTACGTCGGCCTTAAGTCTTCCAAGCTCTAGTGATTCCAGAGCCAGCCTGTCAAGGTGACAATAAGGTAGACTGTATAAGCCTGATATAAGTTTGGTGTATCGGCACTGGACAGATTCCATATGAATAATGTCTTTAGGTAAGTATGGAGACCAAACAGGGCTAGCGTATTTCAAAATAGATCGAACGAACACCTAAAAGGCCCAAAGTAGGGCGTTACGATCATTCGAGACAAAACAATGTCAAAGGCAGGCTGCTTTTAGCATGTTATGAGATATCATTACAGCGGGCATTCGGGCAAGTATGTTTTTTATATCTCCCAAATTCCTTGATCATTGGCTTCGCCCCCAATGAATAAGAGTATATTCACATATAAATCAGTTTTACTACCCACATGGAGGATGAGCACTTCGTATTCACCAACGGGCAATATTGTGAAACGCCAGACCAACCGTTGTAGTGCGCCAAAGAATTTAGAAAATTTATTTTTGCATTAATATAGGAAATTTACAGTAAAGTTTGACGTCATCAGCGAATATTGGCATACTTCACATTGTTAATGTCAGGTTTAAGGTCAGCTACAAATATCAAGAAAATAGCAGCACCCAAGACTGATCTTTTAGAATGCCACTAGTGAACCATCTCATATTTAAGTATTTACACAATCTGTTGAAATTTCATAAGCAGAAATAGGTTATCCATGCTAGTAGGTCCCCATTAACAACAATATTGGCCAGTTTGTGAATTAACGTGTGATGAACTATAGAATTGAAAGCCTTAGAAGTCAATAAATGCAACGTCAGTGCAGTTTCCAATATCCTGGTCCTTCGTCCAGTCATTAAGATATTGTAAAAGCAAACCTGGAGAAAAACCTGAACGCCGAAAAACGCTCAGTAAGAGAGACACCACCCATCCTTATCACTGAAAATAGCGTGAAACGAAAAGAGGACTTTCAAAGATATGCATTACGTTTTGTATACCTTAAAATTAGCCCATATCGTTTAATGAGTCACCTATGCAAAAACGAGTCTTCATAATTCCTGCCCTCAGGATCGTAGTAGTTGAGATTACAGAAACATTTAATACAAATGCAAAAAAGATTCACAATCGTCGTCAAATCTGATTGGTGGTTGAATACAGTGTGTCTCAAAAGTCACTTGCCATATGGTAAAAGTGACTTCAGGCAACGGGTTACACAGGAACACTCAGGCACGACCACGTTAACAGCAGAGCAACGTGTTGAGGTTGTGTTGCTGTGTGGCGACCACCATCGAAGCTGTAGAGACGCAGTGAATGAATTTCACTGCGGGATCCCGATATTGAAAGACCATCACATCATGCGGTGTCAAATTTATTGAAAAAGTTTATTGAATGATTTAAAGAACAGAATTACGTAAACAATCCGTGGAATAACTCCACAGATGCTTGCAGCCGTCAAAGATGAGCTGGGAATCCGAATTGGCCATGGAATTGCGGTAAACGGACGACACTTTGAATATCTGTGCTAACCCCCATATAGCAAGTGACTTTTGGGACACACTGTCGTATAAAATAGCTGAAATTGTAACAGTATATTCTTATGGTAATTCCGTTCTGTTGTGTGTGAGAGAGTTTGTATTCACTTACGGTTTCTACACATTCCCAATTTACATCACTATTCTCCTACAAGTAGTTCAAAAGTTAAAAGAATAATCGCACAAGTAGTCCAGAACTTACAGAATGATGACCTTGAAGGGACATGTCAAGGTAAAGCACTTACACATGTCCAAACAGTCCCAAAGTCAATGCGTAAATCACCCCGAATTTTATTTCGGTCACGGAAATCATAGGAAAATTACAGGCGCCGTGCAGTGGGACTCTCATGCTAGCTCTCCTACCCCTGGGCAAAGGAAACTGGGCAATTTAAGTCCCTTTCTTACTCAGTACCAAGTACTACGCAGCAGAACAATGCAACAAAACTTTTCCTAAACACAAAATTCTAGTCTCTTCATTTTAAACCTTTCTTCAGTCGTTACGGGGTTTATTTTAATAGAAGGCAATTAAACAGAAAATGAAACCAGTGGTGCACTCTGCAAGCACTGTGTACTAACTGTACCCATCACCGTGACGACCAGCTCAGCTTCCACGTGAATTATTAACTGTAGTAAATAGATTATGTAGTCATTACACAGCTCCGACAGAGTTTGTGTTTTGACAGTACACAATAGGTGTACTCAATCTGTATCCTACCAGAACACAATTCATATTGAAGTTGAACTGGTGCATAGTGATGTGTACTGCAAGGTGAACTATTAGTGCACATCATCTTCAGAGTGCACGTTCCTATAATTAGGCATAATACAAAGCTTGCATTCTTCATACAACGGCTCTACATGAACAAAGATTATTTATACCCTTGTACTAGATCCTTTCTCTTCGTGCTTGCCCTACAAACCAACTGCAGTCACGTTCTGAATGCAGCAAAAGTCTCCGAACCATGCAGGAAGGCGGAAAAATGTTTACGCGGAAAGTAGCCTTCCTCGCTGGGGCCGTGTCGCCCAAGATTGATCAATTTACTTGCTACCCAGTCCATCACGGGGAGCGACTGACAAGTTCGTTGCAACCCCCATTTCAAGAAGTTAGAGGCCAAAGAGCTCACGAGGCCTCGATCCTTCTTTTGCATTCTGAGGACGCCTTCCCCGCAAAGACCTTCCGGTCAGATCCCCTTCCCTTCCATCGGTTTCCCGCGTGCATTGATCTTGCTTGGGGGAGCACGGGAACGCAACCGTTGGCCGCCAGCTGGCGCAGCTTAACACGTGCTCGGCGCCTCATCCCATTGGCTGGTTCTGGTTGGTGAGAGGAAAAGAGGTTTGTGGACTAGCCTTTGGTCTTTACAGTCTGTGTGCTATCACAACATTGTAAGCTGCTGAGGCCGTTAACCTTCTTGTAGGGGCCCAATGCATCGAATTATTTGCTACGGGATGGAAGATGGGTCAAAACTAGTCAGCACTACTCAAAACCAGAATTGTATATGTGCAGTATTTCTCAAGACTACCAAACCAGAGCCAATGAAATTTGATTGCTGGAGACAGTTTGTTACCGCTAAAACACAGCACACTCAATGTCCAAGCATCAAACTGTCTTGAACAGTCTAGAGTTTCAGTGGATTGGGTTTGGTAGTTTTGGAAAGTGCTGTTAGATGTACCAGAAATGCCTAATTACATCACTTAAAGGGTTACAATCAATATTTCTTGATACTCCACGTGAAGAACAGTCACACGGCTTTCTTCACCTACCATTAGAATACAGTACTAATTCCGTACCCTAAATCATTTTAAAAATGAAGTGACTAATAAAATTTCTGTGATACATTTTCGGCGCATCCCACACAATAGTAGACCTAGGCTTTACACTGCAGCAGCTAGTTCTGATGCAAGTCAAGGCCAGCTACCAGGATGCTTCAATGACTCAACATAAAACAACCTTGGCCTCGATCTGCAAGGTCATCAACCCCAATTGAGGGCCGCCGCCTCGGCCCATTTAAAATAACCCTAATCTGGACTTGCCGCTCCATGGCAGAACCATCCAAGCTTACAGGAACACAAAGCAGCAATAAAATGAGATCTTATAGTTTTCATGTGGTGTAATACTTAGGAGGTCTAACGTGCTCTAAGTCAAAGCAATGGCTCCAGAAGGTGAGATGGCCAATTTTGCTAGTTAATCGGATCTTTCACATGCTACAATCGACGTGAACATAAGGCATCACAGAGCCTCTCTATTTCCGAAAATGCCAGGGGGCAGCCGAGACCAGCCTCGAACCCAGAACCTCCAGGCCACCCTGACCCCATTGTGCAGTAGTACTACACACAGATAGTAAACGTTATGCTCGCCCAGAGCCATGTTTCTGATCCCACTTCTGATCCAAGTCTCGTCCTGGAACCACGATACTCATTACAAACACCCAAAATGTTCCATTCCCAATATTAAATCATAACCGAGTCGAATGTTAGTTCTAAAGAGGGCTATTTGTGAAGAACATCATTTGGAGTTTGACCATACAAACCAATACTGCCCACCCACACGAGGTTTTACTCTTTCAGAGTTCCCTCGTACAACTCTCCTCCACACCTCCACCGGAAGGAATCGAAATGCAGCCTTCTTGTAGTTGAACTAGTTTCATGGCTAGGCCATCGAACGAACATTAGTTACAATTAGTCTTACACAAATGTCCAAAATTTGAGAACACGTCTAGGATGAGCACACTTACAAAAGAATGACTACAAAAGTCGAATGATTATGCATATCGCTACATTAGGTCACACGGGTCACGAGTTTAACACACAGGTCAATAGATCACATAGATCACAGTCCATTTGAAATACTAAATCAATTAGCCTAACACAGGGTTGAGAGTACGTCAGTTTCCACTGAAACCCGAGCATATAATGTTACATCAGACCTACGCTCAGAATTTCCAGAGTTTGAATGGTTCACATTCACTGTGAGATACGCAAACCTCACAAGACATGGTACCAAAGCTCTCCACCACTTCCATTGTTTCTTTGCAACAGCTGTCATGCTCATTCATGTCACCAATGGTTACGAACGCAGATTTGCAACAATCTTGCCACAAAATCTTGCTCTAATTTTTAAAGTTACCACTCGGTCAGAGTTAAACGGACATACCTATATCCAATTATCCAATTATTATCCAATTATCTAATTATCCAATTATTCTTGTAATTATCCAATTATTCGCACTATATTCAATTATCCTATGCGAAATAGCTTTTGCAACAATTACATAGGTTACAGTGAATGTAACAAAACCGTTTCTAACGAAGGAAAAAATAGGAAAATGAATGTCTTGGCAACATTTACATGCGTCTATAGTAAAGTTGCCAAACTGAGCCATATAGGAAAGGTAGATGGCAGGAATGCTATTTAGGCCGGGAAAAAAAATAAGTTTGGTTCTCGGGCATTTCGAAGGTCGAAAAAGGACCAGGCCACCCGGCTTTTTATTTTATTATTTATTTTCAAAATGCTATGAAAATGCTCCACATTTTTCTTTAACCTTTTAAGCAGTACGAATGTATATATATACGTCCAAAAAAATCATCCCAAACACTGTAACGACGTATATATACATCGAAGCTTTGAAGGTAAACTATGGGTCGAAAAACGCAATTTTCCGCCAAAATATCGAAATGCGAAACGCTGAAATTCCTGACATGATGTGCATCGATTTCTGTAAGAAAAAAAAAAACGTAGTTACCAATATCTACAATTTTATTAAAAGCACTTTAGTTGAGTGTAGACTCACTAAAAACTGCAAAAATGCCTTTCTCATTCTTTTTTCCTAAGTTAATGCAGAAAATTTGGTCATTTTTGATCAGTGGTAGCGGTCGAATTATTTGACTGGGCGCTGCCATCTTGTATTAGTTGGAAAGCTGGAAATCCCCTGAATCTAGGCCTCTCAACATATGTTCTCGATGGCCATTTGGCATTGGCCAATCAGGCGAATTGTAGTAGGCCGTTCTGGCCATTTCAGGCTAACTTTCCAAAGCATTTGAAAATCGCGTTCCATTATTGGCTGGTTGGCACCACGTGACCGATTTTGCGTGTTCTCATTGGCTGATGCGCGATTTCAACAGGGACGCCGCCGATCGCTTCGGATTTCACGTGAGCGCTTGACAAGTGTTTTAGTTCGTCATTGCAAATCACAAGAAAGATGCTGTTTCACAGCATTAAAAAATTAAATCAGCAGTCACGATGCAAAACTAAAATGGAAAAGGAGCCTATAAACCTTCACACTATTGCTTATCAGGTGGGAGCAACGATTTTTAGCCTAACTAACGCCGACTTCGGACGCGTTTTTGTCAACACGGAGATTTTCGATTTTCATTACCGCCCGTAATTTAAAAAACAACAACGGTTCTCCGAAACTATTAAAGCCATTTGTCCGCTTTTTTCCGTGCATTTTAATGAAATCTGTTGCGTGCGTGTGTTTGAAATAATTGTGTCCAATAATTTTTGCAAGAATAAATATTTCGTTAGTGCCTCACTCCACGGGTAACGACGTAAGACGAATGAAATAAAAAGCGATTGACCCGCATGATTTTTGGGGACCCGCCCGCGCCCGAGAACCGAACAATTTTTTTTTCCCGGCCTTATTAAGCTATTTCTCTGCACTTGGAATAATAGCATCACGTTCGTTTATCCAGAAAGTGTTTCGAGGGAAATGGCGACAGTATCATTTGAGCTGTAACTAACACAGCTCACAGAAAGCGGCTGATAGAAAGCGACAACAGACAAATCACTCTAATCAGTGGTGCTTTAGGCGGCCATATTGTCCAATCTAGGCGCATGTGCTAATTTTCGCCCAAGATCCGGCCGGTACTGCAGTAAAGTCCTGACGTAAAGAGTTCTGTTCCCATTTTATACAATAGGGGAAGGCAGACTAACAACCACGAACCCTGCACACAAAACGTTTACGCAGAAATTATTCCTTTTTTAAATAATGCTATAGGTTGCACCATAAAGTTGGACGTAGGATCAGGCCTGTGTTACTTAAAAGGCGTTTGAAACTATTTTCTTTTCTTTAGACGCTCGCGATGTTTACTTCAAAAACTTATCTTCAGATACACAATTAGCGCAATGTGACAGCCCAAGAACGCAAACTGTACCTTTGTGGTCCCACATTTCGAGCCTTGGATGATCAATTCTGGTTTTCCTTTGTGCTAAATAGTAACGACCGTAGAAATGAAGCAATCGGGAGTGTAGAACTGCGGCCGACCAGCGTCAATATTGCCAAAGACATAAAATACAATAACGATTGGTAGCTGTCGTAAGGAGGATATTGCTTCAGGGGACCTTAATGTATGCGTTTGCACCAAAGATAATCAATATGGCACGGAATGCAACGAAGGGTGAAAAGGAGTCAGCCTGCCCTTGTGCCATTTGAAGGAGACAACGGTTTGAAACTTTGCATATACAAAGGTGATCAATCAAGTACTTTCTAGCTCGAAAGCTCAAGTATTACTGACAGATTTATTGGAGAAGCGGGCCTAACGACCTTACCAAGTCCCATCCAGGCAATTTATTGCGACCAACTTAAATATTGGAATAAATCAGAAACTAGTATGGTATAAAGGTTCACTACAATGCAAAAAAAAAAGAACGAAAATGGGACCAGAATTATTAGAACTACGTTACATGACCTGTTTGCGACCCCTGAATCAATTGGATGTGATACTTTCTTGCACAACCGAGTGTTTGGATGGGTAGCCATTATAAAGGGTCATTCCTTCTTAAGGAAAATTGGAATTAAGCCAACAGCGAAAATACACTAGAAATAACGTAGTTCAGTAAGCCACCTTTATGCACTTACGTTTCGTCGGAGTGGCATGACCCGGATTCGAACCAGCTACCCAGTTCGCCCCCAGATCACTTGCATAGCGCTTTAGTCGCTATGGCCACATCCTCAACTCGCTTTTCCTTCTTACGCATGACTTCCTTGCACAGCTCTTAGGTGTGTCGTGGTTACCGCTCACGGACTTAACGGCCCCAGCGCACACAGCGGCCAGGTCGCTGCGGCCAACGAGAATGCTTACGGAATATGTAGCAACGCGCACTTGGCCACAGTGGCCAGCCTGTCGCCGTGGCCACTGGAATCGCTAGCGGCGTGCAGGCGGCCACAGGGCGACTATACTTGCTCCGGGCTCATTTTTCACCATGTGATCGAAATTATCAATGAAAAACGGACGTGGCCGGGCGGCACATCGCCGTGTTTTTTGGTTGCCACGACCACTGGCCGCGTGACCTGGCCGCTCAATGCGCGGGCGTTTTAAGGAAGGAAAATAACGATATGTGCCGACTTGTGCCTGACGTTACCCAGCGAGGGAGAGCGTTGTCATGTTGCCCTGGGAGCAGAGGGGTCACACGGCATCAACTGCAAAGTGAGGGTCACCTTTTGAGGGTTGCAATAATCGAATGACCTTGACCCCGTTTGAAATCCATCGAATGATATTGACAGCATTTGAAATCAATCGAATGACCTTGACAGCATTCGAAATCAATCGCATGACCTTGATTGCATTTGAAATCAATCAAATGATCTTGACAGCATTGAAATCAATCAAATGATCTTGACAGCATTTGATATCAATTAAATGACCTTGACAACATTCAAAATCAATCGAATGACCATGACAGCATTTGAAATGTTCATTCATTTCATATTCATTTCTCTTCCACTCTTCACATTACCCAAGTATCGTGATGAATAGTTCAGTAGTACTTGAACCATTAAGTACTTACTTACTCTGCATGAACATGGCGACGTTAAAAGTGAAACTCTTGGTCCATCGCAAGACGAACTACTTGGACAGCATTTGTGAAGAAAGTTTTCACTAATCAAGAACGAAAGTTAGATGTTCGAAGTTGATCAGATACCGCCCTAGTTCTAACCAAAAGATACACATACATTCTGCATAAATTTCATAAATTTTTTAATTGGTACGAAAACGTGGAAGAATTTACACAGGGCGGATCAAAAGTTCGTCCTGTATAAATTCTTGTTGTCCCTTTTAGTTTATAACGTGGAAAATACAGACAGGCTTTGCATGCTGTATTTTACTAAGACTTCATGGTACTATGGTTCACG
>JAHWFP010269504.1:0-11081 GCA_023313725.1 Lithobius niger
CGCGTTGGACTCGAGACTTTGAAAATACTATGAGACTTTGAGACTTTGACTTAGGCTACGTGCCGACTTGATTCTAACTTTTAAAATCGTCTGTGGGTTTTTTTGCCAATCGATATGCCCTTCTTCGATCCACGCCCTTACTCGGCACTCGAGGTCATTCACTGAATTGTCCATACAGTCGGCTTGGCTGGATTGCAGAAAAAAATTTTCTGGTTGAGGGTGATACGAGCCATAGGCGTCTATCCTGGGGAGGGGGGGGGGGGGGGGGCGAGGGGGCCCGCCCCCCTCACGTTTTCAAGATGAGGGGTTCGTCCTCCCCCCCCCACTAAATAGGCTGCTAAGTTGCAAATCGGTATCTATTCATCACACTTATCACGTTGAGTTTGAAGAAAAAAGTACTTTCGTTTTCCCTATTGAGTAAATCAAGTCATCACATATTGTGAGTCATTAGTACCTAATATAGGGACGTTATGAAGTAAAGAAGTTTAGTTGCATGGCAAGGCCAAGGTGAGAAATATGACGGATTTATGGTAAATGGAGGATGCAAACATATCACTCGGCTGTAGCAAAATAAACAGGTTCTCTAGCTCCTTAAAAATCTACATCATTAAGGACGTCTGATGTGCGTGTGTGTTTGTACGTCTACTCCTCTGGAACCAAAGCAGCTACACAGATGGTAGTAGGACCAAACAAAAGATAATTAAATTGCGCTCAGTATAGGCCTATTTTCATCGCTGTAACTTGATATTATGACTCTCAAAAACGCGAATGACCCTAAAAAATAATGTTAAATTTTTTTAAACCCTCTTGATGTTTGTTCATGACGTCATAGTTTGTTCATGCAAACCTCCCCGAGCGAAGAGAGGTGATCTGGAAAAGGATGTACGGAAAAATAACCTAAAAGGACGACGTATTTTGCAACACACCACATATACATCTTAAAATAGGTTTTGTATTAACTGACTTAATGCATGGAAAAATCAAAACAATAGATTTGGTCTTAAAACGGTGTCAAACATTCGTATTTCTGAAGCATGGAGGTGTGTGGATTGAACGAGCAAAGCGATCGATTTCCACGTAAACTAAACCCCTTCAATGTGTGTTTCGCTTTGCTCTATCAATCTTTCATCTCTCACCTTCGTAGGGGATTACGTCTGGAGAAAACATACAAACGTTCAAACAAACCAATAGTTTGTTTGGAATGATGTAGGTGAAATGTAGAAGTGCCGAGGAATGTGATGAACAAGCTGTGAGCAACATTTGCAATTAGTTTGCGTCGAAATAATCAGTACATCGATTTTGTGATGCTCTTGGAATTAAAGAAATTACATGAAGCATGGATCGACGCCAATTGAGTGAGCGAAGCGTGTGAGACTTTTCAACCACTTCCGCCGTTACAGTGAAAGTGTAATTTAGTGCAAAACTAGTCAAAAGATGGAGGGGTAGAGCCAAACGAACAAAGCCAAAATGAAAAATACCGGAGAATCCGATTTCAAATTTTGTTTGTTTGCCTGTCGACGAAATGCATACTGGAATCGCTAGGTGATTTAGTGGAACTCACAACCAGGGCCGTGGCTGGGAATTTTTTCTTTGGGTGGGTGGGGGGGGGGGGAGATACACGAATTGGAAATTTTTCGCACCCACAAAGCAATTTTGTACCCCCACGACAAATCCTCTCTCCCCTTCCCCCACCATGACGAAATAATACAGTTAATGTTAAGTCCAACTCTAAACTATAACAATATACAAAAAACAAACAAAAAAATCATTAAAAAATCAATTGAAATCGGGTCAGATTTTTTATGCTCTCTTCAGTCTTTCTTGGATGGCAAGTCTCCCCCCCCCCCCCCAACCCGGTCAGCTACGGCCCTGCCCACAACTACGCCAACGAAAAATGAAATGAGGTTTATTTATTTATTTACTTTTTATAGCTGGGAATTTAAATTGATTGCTTGTAATGGTTGTATTGTACCAATGCTTGATTTGGTACGACCATTAAGTTTTTTTTTTCGGATAATAAATATCAGTGCATTTCCTTTGTTAAAACTTTTTCTAGTCCTTGCGATATGATGCAAAAGCTTGTCTGCAGTGCGAAAAACACTTTGCGTGTGAAAAATTTAGGGAATTGGTTTTGGGTTTGTATCTTAATTCAGCACAATAAAACTTTACTAGGGAATTTCAACCATTAGATATATTTTACTGAAGTTAAATATCTAATGGTATCAAAGTTTGTTGGCATTAATATTATTACTAGTATTCTATTGGATTCAAAAATTTCGTTTCTTCCATTATGATATTTGTGTAAGGGAAGTGATTTCCATAAAGTCACATTATTATTATTTTTTTCGGTGCATCTTGAGAATGCATGTACACAGTCCACTTGCAATTTTTGAGAATGTT
This sequence comes from Lithobius niger, assembly GCA_023313725.1. NCBI lineage: Eukaryota > Metazoa > Arthropoda > Chilopoda > Lithobiomorpha > Lithobiidae > Lithobius > Lithobius niger. Next base: position 2,401 of record JAHWFP010269504.1, read on the forward strand.
TGAAGGTATTTTTAATTGATGCTGTTAGAGGAGGACTTTCACTTTTGCCGCATAGGGGCTATCGACGATTTTTTGCTCACCCTCCCTCTCTAATATTTTCACATATTTTCATTTTTTTTCAAAAAATATCTGAACTTTTCTTGCTATTTTACCGGTCTTTTTCTATGGGCTGTAGGCCCCTAAGCAACCCTCTAAATATACTAACTGCTATATAAACAATTCAATCTTTCTATTAAATTCTTGCATTCCGTAGTGCAACTCTAGTTTGTTACAGTCAAGCTCACGAAAATTTTGCAAATGCTAATTTTCGGGTGCTTGAATTCTATCCAAGCAAAGTGGCTGACGCAAGGAGCTGCCAGCAGTATTGGCCCATCAGCTCGGTTAAACTCCCCCTCCCCCTACTTACAAAGCTACGGGAGGTGTAATTTTGGGAGGGGGAAAGTCACCCACCTTAAAATACAAAAATTTTGGCTGTTTCTCGGCTTTCGTCCCCCCACAACTTAAGAAAAATCGACACCCTTGATACGAACTTGGAACCCTCTTCCCGATAAAGCTGTTCGGACAGGCTCAGTCGACTTTTTTAGACACCTTTGGGGCAAGACTTGTCTGTGGGGGTTGAAGACGCTGGAGTTTGCTTTGTAACCTTGGTCTCGTTGAAATCTGTTGAAGTCTGTTGAAAGCAGGACACATTAAACTGCGATCGTCCATAGTAGCCTGGTCAAAACTGACTAGGACGTAAACAACAAATTGAGAGAACTGCAACTACTTAACTTCTTTTTTAGCGTACTTTTATTTGCAGTTCTATCCGTTTTTTTTTGTCCTACCCAATTTTGAACTGGTTGCTGTGGGCAATCGTAGTTTAATGTACCCTTTTCCCAAAATTACATTGGTGAGATGAAGCCAAATATGAACCTGAAACCTTCGCCACATGAAACAGTAGTAAAAGCCTTGCTTCCTGATTTCTTGGCTTCTTCTGTCTTTAAGGTGCTGACTATCTTACAGATATGGGCTTGCAAGCAAACAGTACGTTCGTCATATTTATTGTATGGAACTCGACACATGATGAGTGTAAGGAAGAACCGTGTTTTATAGAATATTTTTACCCCAATATATATCTTTCATTAAAAACTAGGAACTTTTTCCTTACAACTAGTGGTAACTTGTCGGTACGGAGTGCTACTTATTTAAGTTGGCTACAGGAAATCATCCGCAGACAGTCTTAATAGGCACAAGAAAATTACAATTTTGGCTGGGGGGGGGGGGAGGTGAGGTTACATCACTTTTGGACCTTTGGACCCTGAGTTGGGGTTGGCTAGATTTTTTCAGGGTTCCAAAGTCCGGGAGTCATCGAAAATTTCATTTCCTGCCCCCCCCCCCCCCCCCCACCTCCCTCCAGCCATAAATAATGACCCGTTCCTAATGTATGCTAGATAAGCCATTGGGCTAAGGTCTGAAAATGTGTGTCTTATACATACAATCGTCACACGTTGTTAACGGGAAAATGGGAAAAAAAGAAAAAATATATTATGGAGAAGCCTGCACTCAAGCTGCACGCACATTCTTCGACGGTACCTATCTACCATTGTTCATGGTAGATTATTATTATTATGTTGTTGTTTTTGTTTAACCAATCGTGTCCATTTACTTATCTTTAATCACTTATTGTTGGCATTTTAACCAATCACAGTCATTCGACATACTAAGAAAACGCGACGAGTGAAAAACAGGCAAACGGACTTGCTTGACCATCATGTTCTATGCACAGCCATTGTTGAGAAATGGTCTGAGGACTAGCAACTACATATCTTGGCTACTAAATGCAAGATCCTGCACATCGGTAGACATACTAAGAATTCAGCTACTCCATTTGTAGTTGTACGCTTGAAAATGAATGTTGTTGTAGGGACCTTGGGGTTTCATTGACAGATGATTAATTTGAACACACATTAACCTGATCGTGAAAGCTGCCCGTACCCGAACGATACTGATCCGCGGGTGTTTTAAATCACATGATGTTACAGTTCTTGTCCGGGCTTTTAAGTCATATGTAAGGCCACTCTTGGAATATGCCTCGCCAGTCTGGTCACCCTACCTGATCAAGGATATTACGTTGATCGAATCTGTCCAGCATAAATTCACGAAATTGCTCCCAGGCCTTTACCACAAATCATACAATGAGCATCTCAACCATGTGAATGTTACACACTTGAAAATGTCAGGTTGATCGCCGACCTCTCTCTCACATATGGGCTTTTAAATAACTTGTTTGATCTTGATGCCTAACGGTTTTTTTTGTTATTCGTGGTTGTGAGAGGAGTAGAGGCCATGCACTAGTCAATAAAACAAATCCAATTAAATTGCGTAAAAATTGTTCAATGTGCTTTTACGCAACGTCGATTTTACGTGGAAGTTGGTAGAATTTACGCGGTCTGAAGAGGTAGAATTTGAATGGTTTGGGTTGAAAGGGTAAGTGATTTTGACCCGCGACTTTGACCTTGGTGACCTTGACCCATGACCTTGACCCTGGATTCATTAACCCGTGACCTTGACCTTTGATCTTGACCTTGGGTTATTGACCTATAATGCTGCCTTTGACATCATCAAAGGTCACATGATCGGAAGTGTCGTCATCAGACGTTGCGTAACTGAAAATGACGTCATCAGAGGTCACGTGACCAGATGAGTCGTCATTTATAGAAGGCATGTGGACGGAAGTGACGCCATCAGCGGTCACGTGACCAGAAGAGACATCATCAGAGGAGCATGGGCAAAAATGATGTCATCAAGTCACATGACCGGAAGTGACGTCATGATCATGTGGCCAGAAGTGACGTCATCAATGGGGATCACGTGACAGGAAGTAACGTCATCAGGGATCACATGACCGGAAGTGACGTCATCAAAATTTTCTGACCGACCAGCCTGTCAATATCGCCTTCTCACCTATTCTGCCTAAATAGCATTAGCAAGTTTTTAGAGGCTAAAACACGCAGGTTAAAAAAAAAATCCTTTTGCTCTCGTGATATTCCTTCTATAAATATTGTTAACCACTCAGTCAGGCATGAACGGCACCAAACGGCACAACTTATTCAAAGTGGCACCACATTTGATTACGTTAAATTGCAGAAAGACTGGGAGTGTTCACGGCGTTTAGCTAACAGCATTCTTTTCATGCAACGGAAAACGCTTTCGGTCGATTTGGTTTTTCTTTAATGTCAATTTTATTGATCTTTGGGTTGCCGACAGCCAGAAAGCCGCACACTTTATTATTATTATTATTATTATTTTATTTAGGAAGTCTGAAGCATTAGTTTGCTTCTATAGATGAACCAGATCAATTATGAACCTTGCTGAACGTTTTAGTGAAGCAAAGAAAGAAACTCTTCGTCCTGACTCCTGAGTCCGTATCTGTCTGTCTGTATCCATTGTACCTTTTGAGCCCATTGTCCGATTTATTTTAAATTTCCACGTGTATTCTACACCCTGTTTGTGCAGCTAGATTGGTGAATCAGTAAAATTGAATGGTGAGCTGCTAGGATTTGATGCTCAGACATAAAAATTAATCATTATTTATTACTCAGCTTAAGTACAACACTTCGGTACGTGAAATGACATCTATGTATCCTGTTAAGAATTTCCGTAAAATTACGGCACAGAATTACAATAATTTATGTCCAACACTTTGTGCCATAATGCTTCCGAAAAATTCGTTGTGCAGCCCGCATGGCCGTTGTTCATTGCTAATTCTCAATCACGTGATGAAAAATGAACACGGAACAAGTATGGCCACCATGTGGTCGCCTGCAAGCAGCTCGGGATCGCAGTGGCCGCTGCAACTGACTGGCCGCGGTGGCCCGGTCAAGTACGCGATGGTACGTATACCGTAAGCATTCTCGTTGGCAGCAACGACCTGGTCGCGCGGCTTGGTTGCTTAGTGCGTGGAGGCCTTAAGTTTCATTCCAGTGACGTGACTGGGATTCGAACCAGCCCTGCACCAGATCGATGACGTACCTCCTTTTTCAATATGCATAATCGTCCGCTGGCTACTTACTGATATCTATAAAGACGGTTGTTAGCCCGAGTTTTGGTGAAGGGCTGGCTCTCCGTTTCGAAATTTAGTCGCGTCACGCGAATGCAACATAACACTGGTTTACTACGTTATTCCTAAAAGCAATGGGAACACAAAAGCACAACAGCGAAAATCACACGCAATTATAATGATACACATAAGTAACTGAGATTCAGTAAGCCTTTATCTACCCCAAAACAAAACTTGTTAAGGATTCCCGCCAAGCTTTACGGCCAGGTGAAATCATGATATCAAACGCTAAGCTCTTTCGCCAAGCTAATCCCACCGAGAAATAGTGCGAAGGTTAAATGAAATATATGAAAATTGCTTACTGCACAATTTTCAATTATTTCATTTAACGTTTGAAGTCTTAGTCGGTGGAATTAGCTTGGCGTTTGATATCACGATTTCACACGGCCGAAAAGCTTGGTGGGAATCCTTAACAAGTTTTTTTTGGGGGAAGATATCAGATAATTTCTGTTCAAATTGATGAAATCCATTTTTTTTCCTAAGTAATTATGAAATGGAAACACCAATCGTGTTTTCTGGTCTATTTCCTGTTTGGTGTTGTTGACTTTCGTTACATTAATATTTAATAAGACAGCAGTCCCGTTTTTTCATATGATTATTATTTATTAGTACTGCAGACGCTCGGATTTATTCATATATTCATTTTGGCATTCTTGCATGATAACAATGTTTAAAACAATGTAAAGTAAGTAAGTAAGTATGAAAGTTTATTACAATAAACAATTGCAGTATAACAATACAGTATGTGCCCACATCCCACAAGAGCTGATGCCCCGCGTGTGGCATGTAGGGTACCATACAAGAAATTATAAAACAAAATATTGTACAAAAAGAAAAAGTCGCTGCAAAACTTTTAGTTACAACATGTAATTAATAATAAAATTATTTAACTATAAACATAAAACGAATTATAAAATAATGGGAAGGTAATGGATTGACAAGTTAAGACATACTTATTGCGAAAGAAAGTTTAGCTTACAATTTTGAATAACTTTTCTATAGAGTCAGTACTTAAACCCAGTAGCCATTTATTCAAGGATTTTTTGGAATGGATAAATCTCAACAATTTTTTTAAAGTTGTTTGGTATACTATTGTATGGCTTGCTGCCAAGGAAATAGCTGCATTTATGTAATTTTTCTTTATTTACTTTAGGCTGGATAACGTAGTTGTTCGATTCACTCCTAGTGTGGTAGTTCGTTAGTAAACTAGTTGTAGCATGAGTGTTATTCCTCCGAAAACGAATTATAACTCGATAGGCATATAAATGGCGAACTGGCAGAATACCTAGCTGCTGAAAAATAGGTAGCGAATGTTCATGAAAGAGGAGTGGCCCTAGAACTGATCCTTGAGGCACTCCTGAGGTCACCAAAACATTGTCACTAAAATTATTGTCACTAAAACAATCAATTTTGTCGTTTAGAGGTCCCTAAACCCTGAACCACTTGACCAATTAAAAGAGGCCTTATGAAAAAGGCACATCTCCAGAGCAATACCTGTAAAATAAGCTAAGAACCAGCTTTATTCACCGCATGGAAGAATTTATTTTCGTGATACAAAAAAGGAGTTACTAGGAAGTAGTAAGTAGTAGATAGGCAAATATCAACGTTACTCACGTCGTTTTTTCAACAAGAAAACGTTAAGCTGTGTCACTAACAGTGACTTTTATTTTGTCAGGCGACCAAAGTCTCCCGATCAAACAAGTTTGGTGCTAATGACCAAGCTGTCGACGGACCATTAAGCCTCAATCCCCCCCCCCCCTCAAACAAGTTTCAGCCTTTTCCGTCGCATAGGCCTAGTTATTTATCCTCAGACGGCTGCAAACAGCCAAACTACCTTAGCAGTAAAGACACAACGTGTCTAGTGGTCAACATGCTGATATATATATATTATCTGGATGTTATCATTTATCTTGGCGGGCGACATACTAGCGTGTATAAATAAATAAATATAACTTTGACCTTTAATGGTCAGGATGACGGAAGGGCGTTGGCCACTAAATCCGTTCCTTGTAAAAAAGAGTGAATTGTCAGGGATGTGTCAAGGAGGGTGTGTCTTGATTATGGACTGTATGTTACTAATATGAGGTAAAAAAATAAATATCCAATTCCAATTTTCCTTAGTTTTCCTTACTAATATGAGGTGGCATGTTTGGATTCGATCCAACGAACTGATGATCACTGCAGTGTCCTGGGCCATCTATCAGACGACAGGGGGCGTGTGTGCAGTTTTCAGGAGTTTGCTGGGTCGAATTCCACTGACGTCATCTCAATTTTTAGTCCGGACTAACACAAGCACGGTGCTTAAAAAGTCACCGAGAGCCTAGCACCGTGCTTATAGGTACCATGTACGCGCTGTTTTATCCCCTAGTCTGGACTAACGCTAGCCCCGACGGGCTGGGCTAAGGCCTTAAGCACGGGATGTCTCAAGATAAATATTTCGCCTGGGCTAGCTGGCTTTTTGGTGCTGCGACTTCATTGGCACCCACTTTATTTTTAGGTACTCCTCCCCATTTTGACTTCATTTTGGGTTTTGCCCCTCCCCCCTCCCCAATCTATGACCATAAAATTTCACCGAGGTCCTAAATACTACATACTAAAGTCGTACATTTTTATTCAGTTTGTATATAATATTTGCCCTCATTTGGCTCATAGCTAGACGAAAACGTTCGTCTTACACTTCTGAATTATTAAAGTTAGTTCTTTTGATGATCCAACTAACTCCATCAGTTGTAACTGATGTTTTCCAATAAAATCTAACTAATCTTAAATAAAAAAAAGTAAATAAAGAAAGAAAGAAATTGACGTAAGTTTGGTGCGTCCTTCCCCCCTCCCTCCCCTCCACCTTCTTTTCCGGGGCCGGGTGGCTATACTGTCCGTGATAAAGGCTTGCCGAACCTTGACTGTCTGTAGTGTATTAGTGTATGATTTTCGTTGTTGCACTGTTATGCCAATTGTGTTTCCTTTACTCATGAATGATTTACAGTGATTTGTACGTTGATTTATATAAATTATGGAAGCAAACATTTTAGCGTTAAGGACTGGCCTTGAGACGGCGCAGTTGATTTTTTTCTTTCTTAGGCTAGTGTATTCTCACAAGGATAGTCTTTAAAGCTATTTGCATCGTTAACCCTTCGATTTACGATTTCTTCTTAATTTAAAAACCTTTGTGTAAACTTAGTTTAGTGTAGTGTAAGATTTTCGTAGTTTGGGTTATTCTCACCTTTCCTTTCTAACATAGAAAGTTGTTCAAATAACAAAGCAGCCTTATTAATTATTTCTTACTATGCTAAACAAGACGGAAAGAGTCGCGATATTTAAAACGAGCTGTCTCTTTGCTGTATATCCACCAGTAAATATCGACCAGCCATATTGTCGTATTTTGGTACATTTTCATTATTCGTAGGCGGTTCGGGTAACTGAGTGGTGAGAGTGTTCCCCCCCGTAGTTGCCTGAAGCAAACCGATCAGTCAATAACTGAAAAGGAGAACCTGAAAAATGTCCTGTCACGCCTTGCATACCTTGAGAATCAGTGGCACACCTATGGAAGGAGAGGGGGCAAAGGGGAGACCGTTCCAAGACCCGAAATTAGGAGTAAAATTTGATATAAAATAAGGTTAATTTTCTAATTCTAATTCTAAATTTCTAAATTTTCTTGTGCACCCCCCCCCCTCTCCTTTCCTAGACCCTTTAGCTGATTTCTTGGACCGCATTTTGAAGTCCAATGTTGTTTTGCACCCAGAATGACCGGCCAGGTCGGCTACTGGGCGATCGCCGAGGGTCCGAGCAGGGGCCCCGAGCCGAGGCGCAAGACCTGTAAATGTTTGTGGAAGGAAGTGGAAATAGAAGTGGGCTCGCCGCACGCAACTCTGCTGTCCCATTAAAGGCACATAACTCCCTCCGGTATATTTTAACAGTTTCACTCGATACATGACCGGAAATAGTTTTATATAAACTGATTTACCTTTCATTTGCTAGTCTAAGGGTACGATGCAGATGTCAGTAGTGGCGCGTGAATGTTATTAGGCTTGTTTTAAACGGCTCGGTCCGAGCGGTAAATAACTCCCGCCACATCGCTGGCAAGCCGCGGCCCTGGAGGAAGGATTATTAATCCTTCGCTCAAGAGTGCGACTTGGTCGTACGATGTGTCACGTTGCAGCGGCCCCGAAATGAGTATGACTAATGCCTAGAGCAATGCGCGCTGCAGTCGTTTGAACTATATTTTAGCGTAGGTGACGCAGAGTAAAGCGGCCAGAACGGAGGGATTTATGTGCCTTTAATTGCTCTTTGTCGCTGCCAAGTTCGGTGCATTCTTCGTGTTCTTCTTCCGTAAAAAAAGGTTGATAAAAAAGTAGCACAGCCAATTAGAAGTAAGTGCAAATATTTTTTTTCTTTTACTGTTATAGGCTATAATAGGGGGGGGGGGGGGGTTTGTCTGGATTAGGTTATATATATATATTCTTTCTTTGTAGGTGTTTGTGGGGGGGGGTTTTCAGGATCCGGGAAGCGGGCTGTTGGAGCCAATCCTTTGCTTTTTACAGCCCGCTTTCCCCCGCCCCCATCCGCTCCACCAAATGCAATTTTT
>JAHWFP010269506.1:2494-18507 GCA_023313725.1 Lithobius niger
ACAAACGTTCTAGTGAAGATATGATGGTGGCAGCATCTGATGTTTTGCACGGTAACCAAACCACTGACAAAACAAGACAAATGCAGCGAATTTGACAATGAACAATTAAAGCAAACATTCATGGTGCCACATTGCATTTCCTACAACTGTGTTGTGTTGTGGTGAATTTTAATTATTGTATTACGAAAGTTTCGTAGTCTTTTTGTTTTAGGTTACAGCGTATTTCTGAATTTTAATAATTCTTGAATACGAAAGCTTCGTACTCTGCGTTTTATTTTGGTCGTTGGATGTTATTTGATCTGTTTAATCATCATTGATAAAATTACGAAAGGAGATTCGTGTTGTTGGCGTTTATGCCGTATTTGTGACAGATGTAAAACAAAAAAGAAAAGGAGTGCTGAGATATCCCAGCACCGAGTGCTGAGATATCTCAGCACCCAAACCGAAAACCATTGTTGCGATCCTATACACTGTTCCATTGTTACAAGAGTGCGGAGAAGAAGAAAGCGGTTGTGAACTACTGATTTCAATATCTCATCCCTCAGTTAACAATAGTAACAATGGTCTCTTGTAACAATTGTGTTTTGAATGCCCTAACTACGGGCTATACTGAACCTAGGGACGATACCTCTCATACCTGGGTAGCGGGGATGAGAGATCTCAAAGTTCATAGGATGATGAGAGTTCTCATCCCTCTTCTCAACAATGGTCTAACAAAGATTTACACAACATTGCTTTAATTTGTAAATCAGTTAGGTGACTAAAGTTTTTCGTGAAGTATCGTGCCAGCGCAAAGACAAACTTCTTCCTTGCTGCCAATAAACTAACTAATTAGTTATTTTTTGTTTGTTTTGTGGAATACAACCGTTCATATACGTTCTGTCCAAATAGACTAGAACTAAGCTAACCACCGGGTAGTAAGGGTCTCAGGGCGCATTTACGCAACGACTCGCCTTTGCATTCTCGCAGCTAGAACTCAAGCGCGATGGCAAAGGTGACATTGCCATGGTAACAACGCTAAATGGATTAGCTAAATCCGACAACGTTTGAGTAAATACTTGCAATCTTATAATCCGTACCAATAATATAAAGAATTCCTCATGACGAAACAATTATTAGCTGAACTCACGTTATTAGCTGTTTTCGTTGCGAGGCAGCAGACATAAAACCGCCGCCATGTTGGAATTTGAGGTGATTTCTAGCTTCTAGCTGCGAGAATGCAAAAGCGAGTGGGTGCGTAAACGTGCCCTAATGCTTACCAGCCTCTTACTGACAAAATTTTACACCTAGACCCTGACTGTCAAAGCTTGTCCGTGTTCCTTCTAGGTTTTGACTTTTAGACCCTTACTCTAAACATTTAACGTTCCGTTTTTGTTTATTAATACATTATGAGTTTGAAGCTAGTACACTTCCTGCTAGCAAGAAGTTTATCTTTAGTTTGTTTTTTAATTCGTTAAACGTTTTGATATTTTTCAAATTTTCAGGGAGGTTGTTGAACATATGATTTGCATGGTAGTTTTTTCGCATTTTTCCATATGAGTTTCTCCAGAGTGGTGTAGGTAAAGTTGTTCTGACTGTTGTACTATGTTTCAATTTATCAAATTTTGTTCTTAGTGCAAAGTAATACTTTAAAAGTGTTATGTACACTTTAAGATCATCAACATTCATTAAATTATTTTCCTTCATAATTTCTTTTGTTTTTTAAAATTATTTTTAAGATCTGTTATAAACAGTGTTTTAATGATTCTATTAAGAGTTTTTTGGAGTCTAAGCATCGATGTTTTTGTTGAGTTGCCATAAATTTCAATCCCATATCTAACACTGGATTGCACCAAAGCATCGTAAATTAACTGTCTGTTTTTATTATTCGACATGTACCTGATATGGTAGATTTGGGGCATAATTTTTTTTTTAGTTTTTTGATAATCATGTTAATGTGTTTTTCAAATATCCTGTTTTCATCGATGTATACCGCTAAGTGTTTTGCCGATGAAGCTTTTTTATGTCTGTAAATTCAATTTTATTAAACAGATTTTTGTACAGGTGTATAGGGAAATATTTTCTTTGACTTGATTATGGCTAGATTTGATATCCATCTGTATGGTTTTTTCCTCACTAATAAAGACCTCATTAGTGTAACATCAAGTTTGGACCTTGTCAAATTCCTTTTGTAATTTCTGCATCATATTGGAATAATTCAAATCACTTGCTAATAAACAGAATGATATCATCAGCGAATAATACTAAATTATTATAATTTGTGAGGTCGTTAATATAAAGTAAAAATAAAAGTGGTCCCAATACCGACCCCTGAGGGATACCAGACTCACAGCTGCAAGTATCACTTTTTACTTTGCCAATTTTAGTAATTGAGGTTTTATGAGTTAAATAGCTTTGCAAAATGTTGAAAATTTTTCCTTGAAAGCCATTATTTATGAGTTTATCAAACAAAATGCTGTGGTCAACCGAGTCAAATGCCTTTTGCAAGTCAATCAGCACTAATCTAACATATTTCCCTTCATTTAATGCATTTGTAGTGAATTCATTGAAATAACTAAGTGCATCAACAGTATCTTTTTGTTTTTGAAAACCATATTGTTTTTTTTGGAGTAAATTTGATATTTTCCAATAAATTTTGTAATTGCTGTTTGCAAAAAAAACTTTTCGATAATTTTATTAATGGAAGGTCGTATTGCGAATGGCCTGTAATTATCGTACTTTTGTTTAGTACATTTTTTGTAAAGGTAACCGGCGTACTGATTAAAATTCAACAACAAAAATTTTTCAATCCAAGCTCTCGTAACAAACAACAAATTGTGCTGACGACTGCGTGTGCTACAATGTTTATGCAAAGGTGTCGTTATTGACAGCGTTGTTATTCCTTGTTTGGAGAAAGGGTTTTCGCCGTTGAGGTTTTCCTGTTTGAACGGTGATGGGGCTCCTCGCAATCAAGCAACAGGGCTATGGACATGAACAATTTGTGACGGTTGTTGTCTGAAGGGGCTGTTCTTTGCTGAGTTTTTGCTGCTTATAAAACTCGCATATGGTTCTCGTCGTGGGTTCCCAACAATGAACCATTGTTACAAAGCCATTGTTAGCAGCAATGTAGCAAGTAATTTTTGTAGAAGGAATAGCTTTGTTGTCTGAACGGGGATTTAGGGGCCCCCAGGCCCCATTTATAATATTCATTTCGGCGCGTACGCGTGACAATCGACGCTCGGCACGTACGCCAGTTCATGAGCAAAGCAATGCGCGTGGACAGTCTGCTTGGCCCGCTCGTGACATCGGTTGCCGCTCAGGCAAACGCTCATTCATTTACAAATCAAACGCGTGAGCTTGCTATATGCCGGCCGCTACTCCGATCCATCTATGCTGTTTCACAACTTCAGACTTCTACAACGGCAAGATTCGATGTCATTCGGCTCAAGGTCACTGTAATTAAGATATTTGGCCGTTGATTTTGAGCATTCACCCTTTTAGCACACCACGTTTTCCTTTCTTGTGGCGCCGATGGAATCCGTTGATGCCGCCATTTTCCTATCCCAGCATGCAACAACTAAGCGTCCGAGCGTCGCTTGGCGCTCACCGATCAAAGTCCAGTAGATATTCGCGTGACGCTTGAAAATGGCAAACCGCGCGCGTTGGCCCACCTGCTCTAAAATTGTAAATGCTCGCGCTTAAGCGTTGAGCATGGGAAAAACTCGTGTTTCACGCGCCGAGCGTCACGCGTACGCGTCGAAATCCATATTATAAATGGGGCCTTAGGGCTTCGAGCAGATGACCAGGAGTGGTTAATGCTCGTTAAACACTTTGATTTAGGAATCAGGCTAGAATGCAATGCCTCAAGGAAATTTTAAGTTTGTTAATGCTTGTTTTACTACTTATTTATCCTTACGTGTAATACAATCAACCAATTCATTGAGTAACATTTCTTTGTTATTCCTATACATTTTATGTTAATTTATTTGTATTTGAAACACGTTAACATAACACAATAAAATCTTAAAACACCTAACCGAACAAAACAACATTACAACCATTCAACACTTGTAAATTCTACGCCAATTGCGCTTATAAATGTTAACCAATGCTATTTGAAAACTAAAACAAATTAGTTGTGGATTGCTCTCACCGTACCCAATGAAGGTTGCCTCACAGAGATGGCGTAATGCTGGCCATGCTGACACAACCATCTGTCATTTTTTTTTTATTATTTTAAATTTATTTGTTAAATATAAAGCTTTCAAATACATGTTTATTAAACGTTAATGGACGTTTATTGATCGCTGATGAAACCCATACGGCGCTCCGTCCCGTAGTTACACGTTCATTGTCTTACCGTATCAGTGTTCAAGGTTCCGAAAGTATCCGTCGGCGTACAACGAAGAACAACCCAGTTAGCCAATAGAGGTTCTCTACTTTTACTTCCGCCTGTAACTCGACTCCGAAGTACCCCATCACCGTTCATACCGCGGAACTTAACGCCGATTAGCCCCTTCAAGCTTTTTCCTCAATTAAAAAAAAAAAGTGAAGTTGTCTGAAGGGGCTATTCTTCGTTTAGTTTCGGCGGCATGAACGGAGATCGCCAATGTCGGAATAGAGTTACAAACAATAAACACGAGCACAGAATCCTCTACCAAACAAGCAATAACAATGCTGCGTTGGTGTAAACATATATTTGCATGCACAGTCGCCTTGTTAAATTTCTGAGCCAAAGAACGTCAGCGCGATTCGTTCTTTCATAGGAGTTGATTGTGTTTTGGTGGATAAGCAACTTAACTAAACCGGTAGTTTAAGAGCGCGGCGTCAAAGGACGAACCGCCACGCCAATCGGCACTCGCGGCCGCGCCGCTACTTTAAATTTAAACCCACGCACTAGGTTTAATCCATCTAAACCATCTTTCAACATGGCGGAGAAAGCAGACGACGCCTAGTATAAAGCGGTACTAAACTGGTATAACGGTACTAAATTAGATTTAGTAATTTATTCAATTTTTCTGCTGCTACGACATTTTAACTTGGTTAAACTTACTGTTGTCACAAGAAGGAGACTCATGCTACACCGGCTTTCTTGCAAATATCATGCATTCATAAGCACCCCGTCTCGTGTTACAAAAATACGATATTTACTTCCCCAACAATCGGCGTTAAGGTTTCGTTCGACTGTTAAACTTTGTTACAAAACACAATGGCACGTAACGCCTGGCAATATAACAATCTCTTATCTTACCTACGTTAGATTAGATTAGATTCTTTATTGAGCCAAGAACAAAACTGCGGCCTTCAAGCCATGCGCTCAGTTTACCTTACTTACAAACTAACTTACAGCTAAAGAAAACAAGCCTTACAAACCGAAGACACTTGAAGCACTAACCAACATAACTCTCCCACAACTCGCCCAAAACTCACCCTCCTGACCATTCCCGCCATACATCACAGCACGCCAGAGCAAAGCCCATGAAAATGAGGAGGAACAGAGAGCAAGAAGAAGGATACAGCCTAATGCACGAAATAGGGAAGGGTGAGCGCCCAGGGTGCCCAGGGTGAGCCCGATCACTGGACGAAACGTCGTGTAGCCCGGCAGAAACCAAGCACCCGTCCCAGAGACCCGCATCCAGGAGCAGAGTGTGGCGGAACCCCCAAGACCCCCTGTAATGGATTCACCCCTTCCCCGCGGACGAAGCGTCGCTGTGGGGCCCAGAGAGGACACTCCAAAAGGAAATGATGCACTGTTTCAACACCCCCACCGCATGCACACTCAGGCGACTGTGCCCAACCGAGGCGGGCAAGGTGAGCTCGCAGCTGAACATGACCAGTACGCAGCCGTGACACCAGGCCCGCATCCCTGCGAGAAAGGCCATTCAGGAGCCGCGGGCAGGCAGTGGAAGGATGGAGAGCATAAAGCCGCCGCCCCGTCTCACAAGTAGCCCAGGACGCAGCCCATTCACCCTGGAAAATCCTGCTCACAACAGGACGCAGATCGCGAGGGCCCAGAGCAAAGCGGACCATGCTACATCCCCCTCCAGACCCCTGTCGGGCCAGGCCATCTGCCAGCTCATTCCCAAAAACCCCCGAATGGCCCTTGACCCAACCGACAAACACACGAAGACCCCGACGATGTAAAGTGAACAGCTTCCACCCGATCTCCAACGCGATCGGGTGCGAGCATTGAAGTGACCGGTAGCAACTCCTGAGAAAACCGATCCCGGCCAGGGAGTCAGACAAAACACAGAAGCTAGGGAGCAGCAGGTCTGCACCAATATCAAGAGCTACGGACACCGCAACAAGTTCTCCCACGAAGGCCGATGGGAGAGAACCAAGCGAGTAACAGAATTCCTGGCGGAGACTCGGGACACATATCCCTACCCCACCACCCTTATCCTCAGCCGGCAGAAACGAGGCGTCACAGTAAATCAGTGCACAGTCCTCAGACACACGGACGGGAACTATCGGATCCAACAGAGACGCGTCAGCAGTGCAACACCACACCCACGGAGCTGGAGGGTGAACGACCAAAGGCGCTGGGAAGCCGACCATCCCTGGCCGACCAAGAAGAGTAGCCCCCAAACCCGGGGCGCCCAACAGTTCCCGAGCACCCTGAGGCAACAACATGTAATCCTGCAGGATGCTGGCCAGAGGGTCAGTGGGACCCCTAGCGATCGCGCGGTGACAGAGCCTGACCAGCAACTCTCTGGCCCGGTACACAACTGGGATCTCGCCAGCCTCAACATGCAGAGCAGACACAGGCGTGGAGGGTAAGCACCCCGTGACAACCCTAAGGCAATCATTTAGGGCCACCTGTATCCCGTCAAGAGCCTGCCGAGAACTGGCCAGAACCGGAACGTGGAAGTCGGCACAGGAACGGAGATAAACTCTATAGAAAGTAACAACCGTGCTACGCTTCGCAACCGACCTGTTCCCTGCCAGAGATTTCAGAACGTTCAGACGGGCTACAATATTCTTCCTGACCGCAGTCACATCATGTGTCCAGGCGAGCTGAGGGTCCAGCCAATAACCAAGGTAACGAATCTTGAGGGAGGACCGAACAAGGGTGCCGTCAACTCTGAGCGACGCCTCGTATTTCTGGCCCCGCCGAAACACCATAAGCTCTGTCTTTGCGCTGGACAGCTGCAAGCCCCTAACAGCCAGAGCCCTAGAACCCTCACTGATCGCAGTCTCAAGAGCCGCAAGAATTTCCGGCAGGTCTTTCCCCGTGAGCCAGACCGCCACATCGTCTGCGTAAGCCACCACGTTGACCGTCCGACTCAAAGCAACAAGGACAGAATTGATGGCAATTGCGAACAGCACTGGGCTAAGACAGCTTCCCTGCGGCAGCCCCCTATCGGTGGACCTCACCCCCGACCAGATGCGTCCGACTCTGGTGGCGAAGGAGCGTCGACCCAAGAGATTCAGGACAGCAGCCTTGACCTTACTGCTGACGCCCAGACTGCCAAGCTCATGGCCAACCCACGATACATCAACCATGTCGTAGGCCGCTCTGATGTCAAGGAAAACGGCCACAGCAAAACAGTCATTAATCCAGGCCTCCCGGATCCCAGACTCCAGATATAACATCGCGTCTTGGGCACCTCTGTGTTTCCGAAAGCCAAACTGGGCAGGAAACAATAGCCCTGAACCTTCAACCTGCCACATCAACCTGTTCACAAGCATCCTCTCGTATATCTTGCGAGCACAGGAAAGAAGGGCAATTGGCCTATAACTTGTGACGGCCGATCTCACCTTACCCCGACCCAGTACTGGGGTCAGGATGGAAAACATCCACGACTGCGGCAATAAAGCACCATCGAACAGGCCCTGGTAGAAGCAAAGCAAAGCAGTCCTGCCGTTGCCCTCAAGACCCTGGAGATCCCCATAAGACACACCGTCAATGCCCACAGCACTGTCTGAGCGACAGGAAGCCATCGCAGCAGTAAGCTCCAGCATAACGAACGGGGCATCCGACCCATCCAACCCCTCAGAGGCTCCCCCATCTCCCGGGGGTGGAGGAGGACCCCTCGGAGAATCATACACTGCCGCAAAGTTGGCGTTAAACGCCTCCACCATCAGGGGCCCACGCAGAACCTCACCTGCCTGGTCAAAAACCCAAGAAATCTCAGGGCGGGCGTCCTGCGGGCGCACCATAGCCCAGACCTTGGAGATCGACAAGCCCACAGCCACCCGTGCACATAGCCTAGCCCCAAAAAGTGCCTTCTCCCTACGGAGGAGGAACCTGGTCTCCTGCGCAGTCCCAATGTACTGAAACCACCGTTGATCACACCTGAACCGTTGATACCTTTGCCATGCCCGACGCCTATCCTTGACAGCCAGGACGCAAGTGGGCGTCCACCACACAGGATTTCGTCCATTCCCCCCGACCCCCCGGCGAGCAGTCCGCCTCCTTCCCCCTCCCTTGACCCATCTTGCCAGCCACGGTGCGAAGTCACCAGAGTCGACGACTGGACGGGCTGGACGAGCAGGTCGGTGAAAAATCCTCTTTCCCCCAGCATTCCAAGATAAAGCCACAGGAAAGTGGTCACTCCCTCGTAGGTCCGTCGACACCTCAAAAGCGAAATGCATTGCCAGGCTACTGGTGCACAAAAACAGATCAAGGACCGATTCTTGGATCACCCCCCTGTACCTACGCACGAACGTTGGTGAGCCGTCCTGTATCACTGCTAAGTCAAGACGGTCCAGCGATCCAGCAAAGACCCGGCCTCTAGTGTCACAGCGTGCACTACCCCACTGCCAATGGTGGGCGTTGAAGTCCCCTCCCAAGAGAACTGGGCCCGGAAGCAACGACACCCATCTTTCCCACTCCTGCCTAATGACATTCCCTGTGACATGTAGCACACCAACCGTGAGCCACCCCCCACCCCCCCACCAGACCCTGAGGATGCACGCATCGATCCCTCGACATGGGGGAATGGGTGGGGGCAAAACCACAGGAATATGATCGCGGACATAAACCCTAATGCCCGACTGGCCCGCACCCCCAAAACCCACAAAACCATCTAAAACAGGGACAACACCAGGCGGGAGCTTGGTTTCCATCAACCCTAGCATATCAACTTTAGACCCCAACACTTCGATATCCTCCCCCTTATTCGCCGCCCCTCTCACATTCCACACACACAGAGTGAATGGCACAGCTAGTCAGCTACGTTCACAATCAGCCACTATGGGGACACCGGAACTACAAGCAATTCGTTCTCCCCTTCTGTATCACCTGAACTCGCGGAGCACGAAACACTGCCACTAAAACCCTCGTTGCAGGCCACCTCTGCAGACCCCTTGGCCCACTCACACAAAACCAGCTCACTGCTTGACTGCACCGCGTCGCACTCTGCACTTTCACTCTCACTAGCCCAGTTGCACACTTGACCAGGCACAGACAACACTTCACCACCCAAACCACCACTAGGCTCACTTGACTGTACATCCAAAGCACTCCCTACCACATCTCCAACAATCTCGAGCGCCTCGCCGCGCACACAGACATCTGGGGTTACTGCTGCTGAAGCCCCACGAACATCTAGCACAGGAAGTACATCACTATTGTCACCAACACTAGTGCTAACACCCACCATTGGCTGCTCCTCCAACTGGTCCACACTGCCTGACAAGGGAGAAAAACGATTGCGGTCCACGGCAACCACCTTCAAAAGCGGCGGCGAGCTTGCAAGTGCCGACTGTGATGCTGAGGCCTTCCGACGCCGAGACCGTCGCTGTGTTGACCAATTTGCAGATGCTGAGTTCAAAGAGGGGGCATCAGCAAGTGGCCTGTCAGCCCCAGGCACTCCCTCAACTACAACGGTCTCCTCCAGTGGGGCCTTCGGTGGAGCGAGATGGACGCATGGCGCCTTGCGCGACACCAAGCACCGGCACTCCCTGCAATATACTGAACCGCAGACACGACTCACGTGGCCACGTTGGCCACAATTTAGACATCTTGGAGGTCTATCTGCTATGGCGAGGAGACTGGCAATTCCCAAAATGCCTACAACATCCGGCACGTCCTCAAGCACCACGGAGTCTTTAAGTCGGATTATTCCGTTTCGCACCCCCGTGCGACAGTGCCGTAAACCCTCTAGGGAGTGATATTCGTGAGACAGTCCTACTACCTCACCGTATGGGGCAAGCGCCCTCACAATGTCACGATCCTGAATATCCAGAGGTAGCCAGTGCAATTTAAAACGTAGTGCCCGTTCGTGGAGGTCATGCACCGCCGCCTGGTGGCCGCCAACCTGTAAATTACCGACTCTTTTCACTATTAGCTTGGCCTCCCTATCGGCAAACAACACATGAAAGGCGTTGTTGGCCCGAAGCCACCCAATACCACTAATCCGACGCAAATCAACTAGTGGGGCTAGCGCGTCTCTGATGTCCACAGCACTATACGGCCGCCCTGCCTGATCAGCTATCACAACTAGAGACAGGTCCATGGCCAAATTTGACAGGCAACCACGGTACAGCCTCTTGAGCCAGGCTAGATCACGCGGTTCTTCTTGATCCAGGCCGAATGCAGCACCAACTTGTTCCTCCGTGCCACTTGCCAGTGAGCGCCTGTCTGAGGCCAAAGCCTCCACATATGACGCCTTTGCTACAGTTGGTTCACGACGACGATAAATTCCATTGTTCACCGAACCATGCAGCATCACACCTCGAGTCCCGTCATCTTCAGCGATACCATTTACACTGTTAGCATTGTTATTCTCGAAGCCATTGTCCAACTGCCCAATGTTCGCATAATTATTCATCTCCTCGGTGACAATACTGCATTGTCCTTTGTTACCTCCATTGTCACCCTCCATTAAGCCTTCCTCCTCTTCCCTTAATCTTCCACCTACCACACCATACAACTTCAAGTCCAATTCATCCAGCCCAACTTCAGCAGCCAACTTCAAGACCTCATCAAACTTTGCATCACTTACAATTCCTGCATCAATGTCACGTTGGACCAAAACACCCTTCAACTTAAGGTCCAGCAGAAAGCGCTTGACCAACCGCGCCATTATTCAACAATGTCATTCATTGATACATCATAAACAATGTAGTACAGGGCGTATTTCACAGGAAATTCCACCGCCTACGAGCGGATCAACCGCGAATACCTCATGGCGGCTTGGTCAGGCGGAAGTGGCAGACGCGCTTAGTATTCTGGGTACATTCGTGAGTCACGCTTGCCATCGAAGACTACGCACTTCGGCTATGCATTTGAGCTGGGAGTTGCTTATCCATTCAAACACAATCAACTCCTATGGTTCTTTGTAGTGCACGTGCTAAATAATTAGGAACGGGCTGAGATGTTGAAGTCGGTTAGCAAATCAGATATCACCGGGCGTTCTCGTGATGAGAGGCAACAATGGCTGATAGCATCTCAACATTGTCACATCTCATTTCTCATACAGCGGTTGATATCCTATACTGGACGACTTCCCTCTCAGCAGGAAAATGTGATATTCCTAAGCTAACAATCAACCCCAAAACAAATTTTCAACAATATTCTTAACGGTTTTTTTCCCGTTTTTTTCCGAGGGGAAAATTGTACCCCAGTACTACGAAAATGGGTCTAAGCGGATTAATTTCCTGTCTTTCGACACCATTCTCAAATTTTTAGTCGTCGCCCTAATTTCAAAGGAGATGGCACGCGTATAAACTGCAGGTTTTTAATGATTACGACTAGCAGAGTTGCTCGCTTTGCTCGCACGTTCCGCGTACCTTCTTGTCGCAACTGCTATGCTGCTGACAGACATACCACACTAAAAACAATGTACCGTGCTGGGGCAAATAATCTTTTCTCCGATCCATTTAGTTATTATTAGTGAAAAAAAACAATACAGCCTATGAAAGAGGCCTTTACTTTAATGAAATCCGAGACATTTGTATCTGTATCTCTTACATTTGTATTCTGTATCAATGCATGCCGGCTTGATTGTTGTACGTGTTTTTCTAATGTTTCAGCTCAAAAAACAAATGATCAGAAGTGAAGTATGTGTGAACCCCACTACAGAACAATTAATTTTACAGAATTTTTTATGCTCGTATTTAGCAATGCAAATTGATGGACACGTTAGTATTACGAACGATTTTATGTGTCATTTTCTCCCCCTCCCTACCTCATATTAAAACGTATAAAACCAGGCAAAGCATAAATAATCGCTGTTCCAAATTTCGTTTATGGTTGTGTATGGCTTATTGTGTTATTGAGCTTCAGAATGAAATCAGTTGTTTTCGGTAATATATCCGAAAAAGGATTTTTATTACAGTAAAGATACTGAATGTTTTTTTGTTTTGTTTTTTGTTTGCGGATGGTTCATGATTGTTGCTCCACGTAGCACGCGTAGTCCAATACTGTTGTGAGTGGTATTATGGCTGGCAATATGACCAAGAGGCGCATGTATCTATTAGGTGACCAAACCGTTGGAGTATTTATGGTTACCATATCGTTTGTTTACGAATTCAAACTTTAAGAAATACTCGTACCACATTCTGATTATTTCCTAATTGTTTTAGATGTGGAATGTCTGTCAGCAGCGTAAGAGTTTTAGCATGAAAGCTCCTCGAGCGTATTCGTCAAGCCAAGGCCGACTGGGGTAGAAATCGCGTGTCTCGCCTCCTGGCTCATTGGCAGTTTAGCCGCACAGCAGAAGGGGGATGGTTTTCTAAAAGCGAATCCGTTTTTTGTTTAGTTAATTTGTTTATGAACTGAAGCTTTGCAAAAAACGCGCACTGCACTCTGATCATTTGCTTGATCGTTTTAGGTGTGGAATGTCTGTGAGCAGTATAAATAAGAGTTGCAGAATGAAAGCTCCTCGAGCGCAGCGAGACGACGCGGAATGAGCGAGCGAAGCGAGCGACTCCGCTAGTCTTAATCATTAAAAACTTACGGTCGGTATATATATATATATATGTAGGTATATATGTACCTCTTCTCCTCTTGAAGTAGGAGGGCTAAAAATATGAGAAAGGTGTCAAAAGACAGGAAATTAATCCGGATTTTGCGTAGGCGTATTTTCGTAGTTTTAGGTAAATTTTTTCCCCTCGAAAAAAGCGAAAAAAACCCTTTTGGACCATTGTTGAAACGAATTTTTCGAAGTTGATTGTTAGTTTCTGAATATCACCTCTTCCTGCTGTGCGGATGGTCCACAATTGTTCCGCCACGTAAGAGGCGCGTGGTCCAGTAGTGTTGTCGGTAGGATTACGGCTGGCAATGCTAACAGCCGTCATTCAACAATGAGGCACGTGCAGTTCGCTGATGGAACGACTGTTGGAGTTGCATTTTGGATATTTCAAATACAAACTATCTATTTAGCCTTAAATTTAAATGAAAATACGTAAATCTACGAATAGATTAATGCTAAATTAGGCATATTTAACAAAATGTAGACACACGCTACTGTGTCGCCGCCAAGTAGACGTTTTATTGTTGTTGGAGCTTAATTGTCAGAGCGTAATTGTTAGTGTTATTGTTGTCAGATGGAGGCTCACTAGCAGACCGTGTCTTTTAACTGAAACCAACGTATACGTGATTTCAGCATACTGGTGTTAATTCCCCATGCGGTAGAAATCTTTGCAAATTGTTTGAATCAGGTGTCTTCGGTCCAGTAACATAGAAAACGTCAACACGAAACTGTGGGAACGTGTCCTTCATGGTGAAAAAGTGTCCTCAATAACGTTGATTTGTGTTACTGGTGACTAGTAACTAGTAACTAGTGACTAATAACTAGTAACTAGTAACTAGTAACTAGTCCGCAGGCTCCCATGTTAATTCGCATAGGGTATATAACGACACGTCCACAGCTCATTACGGAAAGTTGCCAGATCTAAATTTCGGCAGACAGGTAAAGCGTCATATGGGGAAGTGCCTTTTTCTAAAATGGGGGTTGCAGCTAGAAGCACGTGGCCCTGAAGTGGCTCGTAAGTGCAAAATTATTGTTGTAACCATTGTTTGTATTGTCATACAACACTAGATTATAACATGCTTAGGTGTTGCACGCTTATCGTTTCAATACTTGTATTGTCAGAATGCACTGTTTTTGCAAATAGGTGGTTCACTAAGAGACTGAATATCTTTATCTTTTAATGCAAAGGTTTGGTCTTTTTTTTTACGGTACACGAATCCAAACTGAATTATCTGACCCACCACGATAAAAGGGACAAATTTTCTGGAAAGATGATTAGGAAACAAAATGCACATCGTCAGTACAGGTGGTTTGTTAGCCAGTGCGCTCAAAAATCGGATTAAATAGACTTAAGCATGCGAAACATGGGCATACAATATGCCAAACCATGTCCATTTATATTTGGCTGGTGTAACGGCTAATTGGGCAATAGCAAACGTAAGAATTATGAATTAGAAAATGTATAGACACTCCAGACAAAAAAGGTAGAGGTCACTATTAGACAGTGGAATTCTTTGTATTCACAGGCCTATGAAAATTGTGATATCCACCAAAAACTAAAACTGGTATAAGAGCAGCTGCCAAGTTTCCAAGAAGGGTCGGCCTTTCAAAGTAGTGATATCATTCAACCAAGGAAAAACCGCCAAGGTTAATCCTATTAGCCACGTTATTCGCACGGAATAATACTTTGGACGTTAAATGAAAACTTGAAGATTGCTACCGCTAGTAGCAATCTTCTAGTTTTCATTTAACCTTCGAACTATTAGTAGGTGCGATTAACTTGGCTAATAGGATTAACCTTGGCGGCCTTTCCCTGGTTGAATGATATCACTACTTTGAAAGGCCGATCCTTTTTGTAAACTTGGCGGCTTCTCTTACCAGTTTTGGTTTTGGGTGGATATATTGATAACAAAAAAGGGTATCAGAAATATTTCAACGTTTGCATTTGTAAATCGACATTCGATCAATAGTGTGCTATTAGCTGGTGCTCTACTCAGCAATAGTCCAGCCTAATTGTGGTAAACACAAATAGTTGCGAGGTACGATTTCGCCTTGCACGAAATGTTTTATATTAGTCAAAAATTATGGACGACATGTGGTTTCAAAGCATCACATGTAGCGGGGAAGGGGATGGCTTTTAAGTAAATTTTTTTTTAATTTGTGAAACAAGGAAACCCATGTAAAGTCTGCAAAATTTATTGGAATAAAAAACCAAGAGCGGCACAAAGGAGTATGCAACATGCATGATAAAATTACCAAGCATGTTTAGTTCAAGCATGCGGCAACTCGCGTGCTACAGCGTTGAAACGGCCTTGCAGTGCCAATGGATAAGGCTTCTTCAAGCCAAGGCGGACTGTGAAGAAATCGAGTGTCTCGCCTCCCGGCTCATTGTCAGTGTCTCGCCTCCTGGCTCGTTGTCCCATTGTCAAAAATGGGGAGGTTTTTTCAAGACAAGGCCGACTGGGTCCAAATCGCATGCCTCGCCTCCTGGCTCAATGATAGCTCAATCGCGTGCCAGAAAGGGAATGGCTTCTTCAAGCCAAGGCCGACTGTGCTACAAATCGCGTATCTCATCTCCTGGCTCCTGGCTCATGCGTGTGCCAGAAAGACATTGCTTTTATTGAGGCTTTTGTTGTCAGTGGTATTATTGCTAACAATCTGAACAAGAGGCGCATGTAGCTATTGGGTGGCCAGACCGTTGGAGTGATGTATGGTTACCATATTGTTTGTTTATGAACTGAAGCGTTAAGAAAAACGCGTCCTACATTCTGATCATTTTCTTGATTGTTATAGATGTGGAATGTCTGTCAGCAGCTTAAGAACTGGAGCATGACAGCTCCTCGAGCGTATTCTTTAAGCTAAGGCCGACTAGGCGCATGGCAGAAGGGTGATGGTTTTCTAAATGGCGAAGCCGTTTTTTGTTTATGAACTTACAAAAAACGCGCACTGCACTCATTTACTTGATCGTTTTAGATGTGGAATGTCTGTCAGCAGCATAAGAGTTGCAGCATGAAAGCTCCTCGAGCGCAGCGAGACGACGCGGAATGAGCGAGCGAAGCGAGCGACTCCGCTAGTCAAGTTTAAAATGTTTGTGCCTGGGGCCCAACGACC
>JAHWFP010269508.1:5260-18964 GCA_023313725.1 Lithobius niger
CACAAAACTATATGTGGCCGGCCGCACCTCCCCCCCCTCCCCCCCCAAGCGGGAGTGGTCAGTTAGTACCAAATTCGCAAAGTCAAGGGGATGGAAGTGCTTCGTTAAGTGTCAGTGCCAGTGCCAGTGTCAGTGTTAGTGCGCAACACGGTCAGGTCATGCCCTCTGCCGTATTGCCACAGTGTGCGACGGGTGGTGCGGACGCCGGTATCAACCCGTCGACAGACCCTCCTACAGACCCTGGTTTGGGGGGTTACGGGGCAACGCAGGGTCCGATTGACCCGGACCCCTCAACCGGTAACCCGGACATCTCAACTGGTAACCCGGACATGGGGTACACGACTCAAGAGGCGATTGAGTGGACGTGGGTGGTGGATGAGGTGTATCGGTCGCTACCCAGTGTGTTCTGCCCTAAAGTTATAATTCCGGAAACGCCGGAAGGGGAGCCACCTGCTACCTCCTATGCAAACCAGGACCGGGTGGCGAAAGAGGTGCACCACCTTCCCCAATCGCAAGTGTTATTCCGCCAGCTCCTAGTCAACGGTGGCGTATTACGCGACAAGGGAAAAGTGTTGTCGGCGGTGACGCCCATTCCCCAACCAGACTTGACGAAAGGTAGTTTTTTCTTCACGGTGGGAAACGCGGGGGCACCGCGTGCGGGCAGATACAAGACTTACGACGAAACTGAGTATGTGTCCAGCGAATGTAAAATGGACATGGACTCTGCGTTGCCCAGACCCCCATTCGTGAAAGTGCCTTCCAATCAGTTCGAGGAGGACGAAAAAGTGCTTCGGGCCAGCCTACGTGCTACGTCGACAGCCGACATGGCATACGCAGCGGCCACGGCGAGGTTGAAGGATTTTCTTGCGGCCGAACCCGACGACAGGGACATTGCTGACATTGACACTGCAATCAAGTTGATGAGGAAAGCGTCCGAGTTCCACACCGACGCCATTAATTGGGGTACTCGGTCGCTATTCAATTCAGTGCTACATCGCCGAGACTCCTACTTGGACGGCTCGCAAGAGGGCCTGTGTAAGGACACTCTCAAAAACTTACGGCTCCTGCCGGTGCATCGCTCTTCCTGGCTCTTCAACGGGCAGCTACTATCTATCGCCCCAGAACTGCGAGACAAAGTTAAGCTGACCGCCCCAGCGCTGAAACCACGCGCCGGTGGGAACAACCGTGGTGGGACCAGGCAGCCTTTTCGCGGACAGCCCCCCCGTGGGGGTGCCTTACATTCGAGTGCGCAGAAACCACATTCGCAAGGACAACAACCGCATTCTGGGCAGACCCGACAGGGGAGAGGTCGAGGCGCTCAGGGGCGTGGGACTTTCCCACGCAACAGAGGGGGTGGAGGAAGGCCCCCATCTACACGACATTGACCAATTACTGGCACTACCGTCTCGGCCGCTGCACCACCAAGTAGCCGGGAGAATAAGGTGCCACCTCGGAGAATGGGGGTTGCTGACGGGCGATCGATTCGTAAGATCGGTGGTGGCAAGGGGTTATACCCCAAACTTTATTTCGGAACCCCCCCTGACCAAACAGCCCCCACACTGGCTTCTCGCCAGAACCGAGTCGACAGAGTATGTGGAAGAGGTGTTGACGTTAGTGCGAAAAGGGGCCCTACAGGAATCGCCTCCAGGAACAATGGGATTTTACAGTCCTGCCAGAGTCATCCCGAAACGGAGCGGGGGCTCACGGCTCATATTCAACCTGCGCCACTTGAACCGTTATATCAAGTCCGATCATTTCAAAATGGAAACCCTGGGTTCCATCAGGGAGGCCATCCAGCCGGAGGAGTTCACTACGTCGATCGACCTAGAGGATGCATACCTCCATATACCCCTTCATCCAAGTGTATACCGTTATTTCCGGCTGATTTGCCTAGGGAAGACGTACCATTTTGTAGTCCTTCCCTTCGGCTTGTGCACGGCTCCGCATGTATTCACCGTCATGATGAAGCCGGTGTTGGCGGCACTACATGTGATGCTCATCGACGTCCATGCGTTCCTGGACGACTGGCTGCTGCGCCAAGGGGATCGTTCCATTCTGGAGGGGAACACTACACAGTGCGTAACGCTCCTATCCAAATTAGGGCTGGGGGTCAACGCGACGAAATCAAGGCTGGAGCCGAGCCGGGAGTTCGATTTCTTGGGAGCTACCTTCAACACGGTGACCTTCTTAGTGAAACCATCGAAGGCGAGATGTGCTCAGGTGTCGGCGGCGGCGAGAT
This sequence comes from Lithobius niger, assembly GCA_023313725.1. Lineage (NCBI taxonomy): Eukaryota > Metazoa > Arthropoda > Chilopoda > Lithobiomorpha > Lithobiidae > Lithobius > Lithobius niger. The sequence goes on from JAHWFP010269508.1 coordinate 7,500, forward strand.
CGCTACTCGAACAACGATCGACTCAGGCGAGGGAACTTGCAAAGATCATAGGCCAGATGGACTCGTGTGCGGCGCTTGTGCCCCTGGGGGCATGGCGTGTACGACCAATACACTGGTTGCGGAAACTGGAGTGGAACAGCTGGGGATCGTGGGAGGACCAGGTTCCACTGGACAGGGCACCCATCGAGGCGATCGAATGGTGGACGGCCCGCGCCAACCTGGAGGAAGGCGTGCCAATCCACATCCTGGCGTCGGACTGGCTTCTGATCACGGACGCGTCCTCCTCGGGGTGGGGCGCGACCATGGGGGAAGAACAGTCGGCCGGGACGTGGACGTCGGTGGAAAAGGGGCTCCACATCAACATACTGGAGCTTCGTGCAGTATTCCTAGCGCTCGCGTGCTGGAAACACAAGGTGAAAGCGTCAGTGGTAACGGTGTTATCCGACAATACTTCGGCAGTGTCTTACCTGAGGAGAGGGGGGGGCATGCACTCTTGCTCCTTATATCAGGAAGTGAATCGGATCTTTCAACTGTGCGTGGACTTTGCAATTACTCTGGTCCCGAGACACATTGCTGGAAGTCTCAATGTGCTAGCGGACGAACTCTCGAGGGGAGGGAAGATCCCAACGACGGAGTGGCGTCTGCACCAGGAAGTGTGCGAGAAATTGTTCAATCGGTGGGGCACCCCGACGCTGGACCTGTTCGCGACGCGGGCGAACGCCCAACTTCCCCTGTTTGTGTCCCCGTATCCGGACCCGTTGGCCGTGGCGACGGACAGCCTAAGCCTGAGCTGGGACAATCTGTTCGGGTATGCTTTCCCACCGTTCAAGATACTTCAGTTAGTTCTCAACAAAATCAAACAGTCAACGGGGACGTTCATTTTGGTGGCCCCCTGGTGGGAAACGGCACCGTGGTTTGTAGATCTTTGGACAAACAAGACAGAAGCCCCAGTCAGACTTCCGGCGAGAACAGATATCCTCACGCAACACCAAGGCAGGACCCTCCACCCCAACCCGGAGATCCTGCGCCTTCACGCATGGAGGTTATGAAGGACACGTTAGTGAAAGGGGGCTATTCACGGGGTGTTTCGGAGGTGGTAGTAGAGTGTATACGGGACTCGTCAAAGCAAATTTACGAGGGGAAGTGGAAGGGATGGACGGAGTGGTGCACCAAGAAAGGAGTAGACCCACTCCACCCATCACCTCAACAATTGTGCGAGTTTTTAAATTCCTTGTTCGACGGCGGCCTCGCACCTAGTACTATTAAGGGCTACAGAGCGGCCATAAACTCCGTGTTGACGGTATCTGGGAGTAGGGAGGTGGCCAACAGCCCTGTGGTGTCACGTATTGTCCAGTCCTTTAGTGTTTTGAAGCCCAGAGTGAGGAAGTTGTGCCAACAATGGGACCTGCCCGGTGTGCTGCAATACTTGGCGGGCCCACCGTTCGAACCGCTGGGGAGAGCGTCCTTCGAACACCTGTCAATGAAAACTGTGTTTCTGCTTGCCGTCGCAACGGCTGCGCGGCAAGGCGAGTTGGCGGCGCTGGCGAGGGGGACTGATTTCTTAAGAGCTAATAGTGACTGGTCCAAGATGTCGTTTTTGCCTCATTTGAAGTTCCGTGCGAAAACTCTTGGGGCTGACGAGGCGCCAACACCAATAGTGGTAACGGCGCTGGGACCAACGTTGGAGCCTGGCTGTCCGGACAGGCTACACTGCCCCGTGAGGGCGATGCGGTTCTACCTGGCCCGTACGAAGGAAGTAGTCGAAGACAAGCCGTTGCTCCACGAGCGTCGCAACGACAACCCGTGGACCCCTCTATTCGTCAAACTCTCGGCGAGTGGAGAGGAGCTGACACGGGAACCAGTGACTCCAGGAATGATAGGCAGATGGATCTGCCGTGTTATCGAAGGGGCCCACCAGCAGGGGCTGGGTGGCCCCAGTGGCACCATCAACGCCCATGAGGTGAGAGCGATGGCATCGTCCTGGGCATTAGCGGCAGGGCATACCATATCGGAGGTCCTAGAAGCTGGCAGATGGAAGACCCGGAACACGTTTATCGCCCATTATCTCAGAGGGGTGAAAACATCGACGACGACCGGAAACAAGAGGGTACAGTTCTTGGCGGCGGGTAAAGTGGTTTGAAAGTGATGTTAGAGGGTAAGTCTCCCATACCTGGGAAAAAGGGTAAGAGCCTATCGATGCTTGTATTTTGGAGATTATCGGTGGGTTGGTCTTGCAACGGCGAGGGTTCGACGCCTCCTACTTAATAGGACAAAGTCAGCATAATAAAAATACAGGTAAGTATTTTAGGCTAGCAGTAAAAACGGGGTTTTACCCCTAAAAATAGTTTTTACTTAGCCTAAAATACTTACCTGTGGGAACCCACCCTCCTCCCGCGTCGAACCGTTTAGACGGGGAGACAAACTGTGAAGCAGAGCGGGTAAAGGGGCGCCACCTAGCGGTGGTCATGGGCCCCGGGGAGCGCCATTGCAGAGACTGGGAGAGCGTTAGATTTCATGTTTGGGACGGGTAGCATTTCCAAAACGGGAAAGCATAATAAAAATACAGGTAAGTATTTTAGGCTAAGTAAAAACTATTTTTAGGGGTAAAACCCCGTTTTTCAACTTCGGGTTTGGCACTTTTCACACCCGCACAATTCCAAGTAACTACTTTTAACTTGTTGAATTATAAGCAGTACCTTCAGTCATATTCGCTTGCTTGCGCCAGAAATAGGACCTCACTTCTGTGTCCAATGGCCATTTTTCACCATCAAGTATGGCATCTCGAAATCTAATAGAAATATTTACCCGGAAAGCATTAGTGCGTCTGTTTTGTGCCCGGTTGGGCAGCAGTTCACACTGTATTAGCTGTTCACTAATGTTCAGCATGGTAGCAACGTGATTAGCAACCATTTTAGACTCCACGTCTGTGAAGCAGTTGCCTACAAATAGCGTGAACTGCCTTGGGCGAGCTGACAACCCAGAGCTAGCAGATTGTGCAGACCCCCACACGGCCCTACTATGGCGTGGTGGCCTGTTTCGTTTCGTACCGTGAGATGTGACCCAGCCTTTCTCATCTTGATGACTTCCTGGTTGAAAGGGGGGATGATTACTGCCCTCTCCAATACTGTGCTTGGCTGAGCTTCGTTCAGGCCATTGAAGTTGACTCCAGTCGTTATTGGTTTTCCTTTGATACTCAGGGGTGAGTTGGTGGCCATAATAATCGATTGGCCTATTGGTAACTACCTGGATGGGTTGTGGTTGCAGATCGTCGGGTTGCCGAGAGCTCAAATTACGGCTAAATGTCTGGCTGTAATTCACTGCAGGGGCTGGACTGCTCAATGCGGACGAAAAAGAAGCACGACGATTTCCACTGAATTGGTCATTTGCACTAAAAACACCATGCTGTGGTCCAGTAACTAACGTATTCCCTCCATTGTTCACTTTGTTGTTGCTTTCGCTGCCAGAAGAAGTGTCTGCACGAGTTTCGGTTGAAATCTCCGCGACCGCTTTATTGTTATTGCCTATTGCTGGTGAGCCGGTTGTATTTACATTATCCATATTGTCGTCTGCTTGTTGCTGACGCTGTGTGACGTTATTTGCCGCTGACTTCCGGTTTGTGCGCGCGTTTGCGATCTTGGCAGTTCCGGTTTCGCTATTAGGTTGCTGGTGATCGCCTCGGGCGATGAGCATATCAACACACCGTTTTATGTCCTTCATCTCTTCCCGACATAACTGTAAACCACCCCTAAGCTCACGATGACTAGCTACAAAGCTGAGATATTCGCTCTGTATAAGCGTGAATATCTCGGCTACAAAGCTGAGATATTCGCTCAAAATCGCTCTTAATAAGAGTGATTTTCAAAGAGTAACAACCAACCGTTTTTTCGGACATAATTTTTAAGTTGGGATTTAATGAGGGGGTTTGCATTGTGCTAAGACTGTCGTGTTAAGAAATCTTCCTATAGTTTTGTTTGGCGAACATTGGACCTCAAAGATTAACTGACATGCATTCTGTTTCAGATTAGTGCAGTAAGTGCTTTTGCCCAAACCCTTCGCCGGTATACGTCCTTAAACCACCTGGCCCAAGCAGCAAGGGCTGTGCTACAGAATTCATCTCAGATTAACCAAATGTTGGCGGATTTAAACAGGGTTGATTTTCACAATGTCCAGGTTAGTTTTGACAGTTTTAATTCAACTGTTACAGGAACACCCGGCCTGTCTTATAACATTCCGTGTGCCAAATTACAGCTACGGCGCAGATCATCATCCGAGCAATTACAGTGTCAAGGTCTGCTGGGGTGGTAGCTGCGTTCCTCGCATAGCTGCTGTCTCGATTGGCTTTGTGAATAGTACACGAGACAGAATCAAGTCAACGATTGTGTCTTAATAAACCGGAATGATTCTTGTATTTTAAAATCACAATTTATAATTTTCTAGTCTAGTGTCTTATAATTTTGCTTCGGCGATCTATTGGAATAATTAATTTTAATTTTTACCGCATTAGTTTATTAGATTTTAGATCTCGTGGTAATTATTAGAAAATTAGTAGATGTACACACAGAGATGAAACGTCATGATTATTGTACGCGCGCATTGCATCATTTAGTGACGGGTCGTTAGTAAATAAAGTTCCATTATGTTCAACAGAAAATCTCCTAGACGCCACATTTTAAAAAGGATTTTTAGCAAGGGAAAGACTCACGGTAAGGAAATAGACCTTTGGGGCCGTACTTGATGTGGAGGATCGAGAAAAATGGTGCTGGGAGGGATATCCTTTAATGCTTCCTGGGAGACTCTGGTGAAAAATGTCAAGCCTTAGAAATGTCAGTTGTTTGTTTCTTCTCACAAATTATCCAAATCGTGTATTCTTAGATTCAAATGAAAGAGTTTTTTGAATTTTGTTTTCTCAAAAGTTTATTTGTTTGTGTTTGTGAAAAGATTTAGAGTGGGGAAATCACTTCATTGCGAATTTTTGAGCTTTTCATTTTTTTTGTTTATTTTGAAACTAAGCCATGGTTTGGACTAGGACGGCGTTCATTAATGTAACTATTCGAAATTTGAGTGTGCAGGGGGGAAAAAACTGCATGTAATTGCCGTAAATCACTTGAGAAAATGCTCCGGACGCTTTTGCAGCCTTTGATGGGGAAAGGCGCTAACAAGATTCTTGTAAAACAAAATGGAAAAAACTAAAGCAGTAAAACCTCACTCAGTATTTCCTTGTATTCAACAAGTTATTTTCTTGAATACAACGAAGTAACTTATCAGATTTAGTGCAAGTGCACGGTCAAATGCAAGGTTGACTTGGTTAAGGAGCAAATGGGCAAGGAGGAGAAGCGCTAAACGCGTGGGATGAGAATCTTCTAACTTGAGGCGGTTTTCCGACTCTTTAAACTAAAAATTACTGGCTGTAATACCCCAAGTGCACGTATGAAATCGATAATTTGTGTGCTGAAAATAAGTTCTAAAACGTACAAATTTACATTTTGTAAACACACGAGTGGCATTTCGTGTGAGAATTTTTATTTCTGCAAAACAATTCTCTAAAGTAATTTTGATTTACAGTTTTGGTTTAAATTTATGATGGTTACAAGTTTTTCTCTCCATTAGAAATTGCGATACTACCCCTCCTCCCCATTGCATTTCGTCATCCAAACTGAAATTTTGTTTGTCTCAGCGTTGTTATACCGTATTTAGTAGGCCTAAACCCAATTTTTATGAAAAAATGCGACCATCGTACTTTGAATGATCTCTAACTACGGTAAAAAATTTGTTGATGCTCAAAGTCAAAAATACTCATCAGTATTTTGCGAATTTTCGATAGGCATTTTGTCCATACAGGTGTAAAATATGGTGCTCCTATCTTCTCCAGGCTTAAATAAATGTGCTTCTTCAGTTTTCTACATCACTGTTGTGCTAGCTGATCGAGGATCTCCACGTTTTTTCAAATTTTCCTCGATTCAGCTAGCACAACAGCGAAGTAGATAACTGAATGTCAATTTGGATGACTAAATGCGATGGCGAAAATTTGCTGTTGCATTTTTTATGGACCACCCCGTACAGTAATTACTAAGACTGTACCGAACGAGAATTTTTCAACCGAACCGAACCAAACCGAACAAACCTTAAATAAGCCGAACACTGAACACTTCCGAACCGAACAAAAATGTACCAAACAAATCTATCTTAAACTAAAATGTAAAAGAGCTCAGTTCATAAAGATTCATCAAAGCACAAGTTTCAGACCAAATGTGGGTATTTTCCCATGGACTTGTAAGGTCATAGATGTTGAAACTCTGTTTAAACATAAAAAAATCTCCCACTACTTTCCCTTATAACTCCTGAACCGTTAGAGCTAGGAACTTGTGGTTTGGTCCAAGAGAAAGCTGGGGAAAAAACCTTCAAAATGGTGTATTCAAACATCAAAATCCGTCGATTGGAAGTGAAAATATGTTCGGTTTGGTATTTTGCGTTTGAAACACCGAACCGAACCGAACACCCTCTGTTCGGCCATGTTCGGTTCGGTACAGCCTTAGTAATTACGTTAAAAGTTTTGCTTAAAATGTGCAGGAATGAGATTCATTTCACCTGTCTGTTTGGTTTATGAAAGTGACCAAAAATGCATTAAAACGGTTAAAATTTCTACAAATTGCTCCTCTATTCTTATTTTTCATCCCTGACTGCCCTCATCTCTTAATATATTACAGCGTCAAAATTAGGAAAAATACCTTTTTCCTAAAATTGTACCTTTCTGAAACTAGTTTGACTTTTGTGACCAATGTAGTTCACACTGGTCTTTCCGTATTAGACCAGTCAATTAATATTTGCAGGATTATTTGTGCATTGTAGTTGAATTGTATATTTTTGAATTGCTATACGTTGGTATTCATTGGCAAAAAAATTGTTCATTTTCGCATTATTCTTCGTTTGTTGATTGGCTTGTGGTGTTTTGTTTATAGGAGCAAGCGTCGTGGGTGTGTCAGTGCGACGATGGAATGGTGCAGAAGTTGGAGCAGGACTTCAAACTGACTCTGCAGCAACAAAACTCTTTGGAGCAGTGGGCGGCGTGGCTGGAAGGTGTCGTGACGCAAGTGTTAAAAATCCACGAAGGGAAACCAGATTTTACTAAAGCGGCCAGACAGTTTTTGCTTAAGTGGTCATTTTATAGGTGCGATATTTCTGTAATAATAATAATATAATAATAATTATAATAATATTTCTGTTTGAATAAGCTGCCACTCTGTTTTGAAGTGGCGACCTGCATCAGAGCAGGGATAAACAATAGGCCCCATTGATCACTAAGGGTGTGTGATAGTCGAAAGATTTGAGCAGTGTGTGCAATTGGTACTCAACTCGGTTAGTGTGTTAGCATTAACAACCGAAAAATTCAATGCTGGTCAAGAGGTGATAACTTGTCCAGTGTTTGACCCACTTTGACGTATTTTTTGTACCAAATTCGTCATTTTGATTACATGAGAGCTTGCCGGTGGTGTGAATAAGTCATATCCCTAAACTGGAAAACTATCCTTACACTTAAAAGCCATTGTACGTATGGACCCGCAGTCAATCCAGATGTAATTTATTGTTATCGTAATAAATTAAAAAGAGCACGCAAAAACTATCCTTTCCAAATACTTTACTCGACACTGTGAAACTGCTTTATAACTGGTCCGTGGAAATAGAATGTTGTAGCGGGTTAAACCAGCAGTTTTGCTTACTTGATGCTGGAATAGTCTCAAAAATAGCATTGTTATAACAGGTGTGTTAGTATAATGAGGTTTAACTGTACACTACTTTTTTGTTGCAAGTTCGGGTCGGCTCAACTCAAATTATTGTACGCACACACCCCTATTGATCAGTGTATCTATGGTTTTGTGTCTTCGTTAAGTGATATGTAATTTATTTTGCTCTTATTTCTAGTTCAATGGTGATCAGAGATCTGACTTTACGGAGTGCGGCCAGCTTTGGATCGTTTCATCTCATCCGGTTACTGTACGATGAATACATGTTTTACTTAATAGAGCATCGGGTGGCACTCGCAACTGGTGAAACTCCTATTGCTGTGATGGGAGAGGTAAGCAGTTGGAAAGATTTATATTCCATGATTAAGGCTGGGCTATTCCATTTTTGTAGAACCATTTGCTGATATTAAGAAGACTTACCCTTTAACCCTTTAAGGACTGCATTTGCGCTACGGTCTCGTAGCGGACTTGTAGAATTCATAGCTTCTCACCCACTTGAAGGAAGGGAATGAAACCTGTGTCATTTTTGTCCTTATTGATCTGGCCTTCGTATCCCATTTTTAGTTTTACTGTAATTGGTCGGAAGTTTTCGATCTGATCTGTAGAAGAGCTGTAAACCATTATTAAACTGCGGGCGCATTTGGGCGCACCCGTCCTTAAAGGGTTAAGCAGTGGGTTAAAAAAAATTGTTGTCGCCCATGGACTGAAGCATTAACAAACTATTTATTGTTGCGAAAAATGTTGAATACGATTATTTTAAACTTACTACTTCCACGCAATAGACATTCATTCATTAAGGTGCACGAAAAAATCTGATAAATGGCTTTAATAGTTAGGGAGAACCATTTTTGAAAATCACGGGCGGTAATGAGCTAAAGTTGAAAAGCTCTGTGGTGAGAAAACTTGCCTGAAAGACGGCCTTAGTTAAGCTACGAAGTGGTTTTCCCACCTGATAAGCTATAGTATGACGGTTGTAGCCCTTATCTGTTTTAGTTTTACATTGTAGCTTCTGTCAATTTTTTAATGTTGTGCAATTTTGTTTTTCTCTTTATTTTTAACTATGAACTAAACAATGTAACGTGCTTACATGTACGGCACACGCACGCAGTTAGCCCCTCGTGCGGTGCACCTTGCCGTTAACATGGATGCTACGCGCCGCTAGCTACCATGCACACATGGCAGCTGGCCCGGCGCCAACATCCGGGTAAGCGAGCCAGTCCTATTGTTCTACCAGTCAGGACCGGATCGCGCCAGTTCGCCGTCACGTGACGTAATGCCTCAGGCAAGAGCCTATTGTTCTGCCCCGGCCCGCTTGGGTATAAAACGGGACAGCTTCGACAGCTCGAGCTAATTGGTGTGTGGTGGTCAGACCTGCAAGTCGAACCACCAGAGCTGATCAGGGCAGGACAAGGGGATAAACCTTGACCTAGCGCCTAATATGTAATGCTAAGTGTGCAGTCCCCTAGCTGTACAGTAAGAGGTGAATTAGGATTGAGCATTGTGTCTCATGAATACTCGTCCATCTCCTTAGCAAGCACTTACAACAAGAGCTCACGTGAAATCTGAAGCTTATCTTGGATGCCATGTTGGAAGTCGCGCTTAAACCAATGAGAGCATGCCAAATCGGTCACGTGAAGGAAAGTGATCATTAAATCCTTTGGAAAGTTAGCTTGAAAGAGCCTGAAGCAGTCCATTACAATTCGTCTGATTGGCACACGCTGAAGAAAATAGTGTTAGAGGCACCGGATAGAGGAGAATTAGATGGCGGTGCTCAGTCAAATGGTTAGACCGTTGCTGCTGATCGAAAATGACTAATCAATTTTCTCTTTCTAACTTCAGAAAAAATTGATAACCACATTTTTGGCAGTTTTAAGTGAGATCACACTCAACTAAAGTGTTTTTTATAAATTATAAACATCAGTAACAATGTTTTGCGTACAGAAATCAGGCACAACATATCGGATTCTGCTCTCTAATTTTTTATATTTTGGCCGAAAACTGCATTATTTCGACCCGCCATTTGGGACACATCGTTGCTGACGGCCTATACATTCTTACTGCTTAAAGAGTTAAACTGTTATCTTTATGCGATTTTTTGCAAACCGCTAATCGTGTTGGGATGAAACTTGGTTTGCTCTTGGGGTTATGTGGTTCTGGATATTGCTAACATTTCTGCCTTTCGTAATGTGCTAACCGTGCTAAACGTGACGACGTGGTAGTTACGACGTGCAACTCAAGAATTGAGTTTCAGTTACGGGAGTTCTTTCTATTATGGAAAACTGAGGAACAATGCAAAAAATCTACTTTAAAAGTAGTTAGATGCAATAACTACACTAGGTCAAGAATAAATATAACTTAGATTGCATTTTAAAAGCATTTTGAGGATTTAAACGACTAGTCACTTTTGTATTCATTACCGTATATCTGCATCGGCAATGTGCGAATGCCCGCTTACACTCTGAAACCGAAACGGGGGTATGTTTTTGTGCTTTCACTGACAACGGCAGTTATTCGCATCCAACGGAATGATGTTGCCCTCTAGGAACTATTTGCTGTGCTAACCAGGTTTTCGATCCCCGACCGTTTGACCGATTTTCCGTAACACTAGCAATGCTACGAAAAGTGCCTTTATCTATAGCATGTTTATCGGCGATTTCTCAAGTTCCATACTACCTTAAACCGATTGGACCTAAAACTTTTGGTTCAGTGGGAAGAAATGTTAGGGTACAGCCGTACTTGTGATGATTCGGCATGCGGATTGTTTGTTGATTGGGCTGCGCAAAACAAAGTTTGCTAGGCAAAGTATTTTCAAAAGAAGATAATGAGGCATGCGGATTTTCTTTTTCTTTTTACGGTCTCATTCCAAAGCAGACGACATCATTTCCGCACCTCTCAAAACGGCGAAAACCAGTTTACAATTTTCACAAATTTTCGACAGCTTTGAAAAAAAATTTCGAAACTGGTTTTCGCTGTTTAGAGAGGTCCGTAAATGATGTCGTCTGCTTTGGAATGTGAATCTCTTGACTCTCAATGTAATCGCAGCCATTATGCTATATTTTGAGTTTTTACAGTCTGAAAACTTGATACTGCATGTTGGTAGTTTTCCACTGTCCTCAAAATATTAACTTTTCACTTCTAGCAAATAATCATGCTTAATTTAATGCTGAATGTCCAGGGGGCAAAAACTACTAATGCAGGCTCCCCACCTTTGTTTTTCAACCAACAATGCTCCTTAACGCATGTTCTTTTTGCTCAAGTAATTTAGGGTCCTTGTAGTGCCAAACATTTTAATACCAGTATCAGATTCAAGAAATATGCATTGTGATCGTCAAAAACATTGGGTAAACATCACCCTACTTGTATAAAGCCCAGGCAATGCGATTTTCTACTTTGCGTGTGTGACGATTTCCACTCGGGAAAATTTCCACACGGGAAAATTTAAAGTGCAACACGAAGTGAGTGTCAATCTTAACGAATGTTCTCTGCTGTGGACTTCTGATGAAATGGGACAGTGTGTTCTTCCTCGAAACTTTAAGTACACTGTTGATGCAACGTTCTTGAAGGTGATAAAAGTGTGCCAGTATTTTATGATTTGTTTTTATTTGTGTGATTTTATGTTGTTTTAATTATTGTTTTATTTATTTTTTTCCAGTTCATCGGTCTTGGTCACAAGAACTTGCGAGACCTAAAGTCATCCTCCACTGCCAATGGTAATCATACCAATCA
>JAHWFP010269514.1:0-11115 GCA_023313725.1 Lithobius niger
AAACAAAACTCCTTCCTCACTTCAACGTTCCTACAAAAGCACAAAGTGGTGTTTTTCGCCCATATTAATTAGCTAAAAACCTACAATTTTACCGTACATTTTCCGCAAAAGTAAAAACTGTCCGTCGGTCAACAACTGGAGCCGCAATTTATATCTTTTGTGGAAAACCCCCCCCCCCCCTCTCATGTTATTGTTTCGGAAATAATTTTCTTCACAGAGACTAGGAACCTTTAGAAAGTAATCCGTAACTGTGTGGTCCGCATAAAGAGGTGGATAGCTGCTCACTCTGTCTGATAGCTGAAATGCGCCAGCTAGTATTACGACTCTTCTTGTTACCTAATATCAGGAACTATTAAACATTGTTCATCGACTCATGCTAATATCAAAGGGTTTCCACCAGAATACCGAAATAATGTCCCAGAGTTTTTCTAGAGTAGTTGACGCCAATTTCCAGGTTGTTTACCGAAATTGTTGGAAGGAAATTTTTCCACACATTTTACCAGTTTAACTTGTTTTTAGGACTCACTTAGTGAAAAAGAGTACCCCGATTTAATAATTCGGTTTAATAATTTAATAATTTCGGTTTAAACACAGAAGTATAAGAGCAAAATTTTATTTTACCACAATGTTTTAACAAAATGTGTTAATGCACTTAGGACTACTAAAAAGGAACTTAGTTTTTTCATGAGTTTTCTAGATTATAGGGAACCCTTTCTAAATATGCATAATGCTTGAAATATTGCCATGTTAATCGAAAAAGTATACTTTACGCCTCTTGCTTTGCAAGGGCCGACAAAAATTACGTCACGTAAGGTAGGGAGGGGAGAGGGTAGGCTGTGTGACAATTCGGACCAGCGAGCTTGGCTCATACCGTACGTAGCCTTGATAGGGTGGGCCCACTTACTATAACGTTTTACCGCGAGAAACCGTGCGAGATTTTGAGAGCTGCTTCAAACGCGTCTGACGTCACTGCTCCCATTTCGCGCCATTTTACCGATTCTTGCATCTCATTGGCTTTTGATTTTGCTGATGAATCGACACAAAATTGAACTAACAAATGAACGATTACTCGTCATCAAGCGAGCGCCGGACCGCTCCAATTGCGCAAATTGTTTTAAAGTAATTACATTAACCTACCAGTCTAATCGACAATGCGACTGAAAATCGTAACGTTTGTTATCAGACGGAGAGCACCGTCACAAGCGATCATCGTAAAAGCACGCCATTGTTTTGGTTTTGGAAGTAATGACGTCACCAACTCTCGACGTGGGTAATCGGGTATAAATTTGTCGTTTTGTTTTAATAATGTGTATTTTAACGTTCAGTAACGATTGAGCGATGAGATACTTCACAATTATTCATTAATTTCGTTAAAAACTACTCGCTAGTTGAAACAAAACCTTTTTGTTGGTTTCGAAAAACCAAGCGTCGTCTGCTTCGAGGATTGGTTTGGGAGCAAAAACGTCATCAACTCAATCTCGCTCGTGTATACTTTACCACGGGAAATAGCTGTGCTCTAGCTCAGACGCGTTCAACTGAGTGAACCCACCCGGCAGATAGTAGAAAGTCTCTGATTCGGACAAGGGCGAGGGGTACACGATTTCGTGACGTCACGAATTTTTTTTTTATCGAATTGTAACTGTTTCATTCATTTATTTTATTCATTATTACCCAACACACTTTGCGTACAATATTCCTATTTTTATACCAGCGTGAAAAAAGTCTAAAAATCAAAAATTTTTCCAAAATATTTCCCTATTCATTGGTACTGAGAGGGGAAAAAAGGGGAGGGGGGTGAACGTTCGTGACAAATATAATCGGTGGGGAGGGGGGAGGTTTTTTTTTCAAAAGTTGTGACAAAATGGAACAGAAGAGGGAAGAGGTGGCGTTGAACAAAAAAAAAACAAATTTGCGTGATATCGTTTACGTGCGGCACCTAAAAGCATTAGCTGTCATCCCGTCAAATATCGGGGCAGTTGGACTTAAAATTGGGGCACTACGTGGATGTCCGTGTACGTGGATGTCCATGGATGTACGTCTAGTAGAGACAAGCCGTTGAACAGATACTAAGCAGCGCGTACGCGACCGCTTTGACATATAGCAGGAGCAACTACCGCCAGGGCCCCGAGTAGGCTAGATAATAGATAATTGGGCACTGGCAAAAATAAGACGCCACCAAACAAACAAAAAACTACAAAATAAGTGAAATCGGAAACAAAACCCACAAGAGTGAAAAAACCCGCCAAGTTTCAGCCACTCAGAGGAGTGATTTCAGAGCAAAAATGGCTGCCACCAAGTTGTTACACTAGTTGCGAAGCTAATCCCACCGACTGTTACCACACGTTAAATGGAAAACTTGAGCATTGCTACGGGGCTGTCACTAATGGTCAGGTTATTCATTAAATAACCTTTGATCTAATAGTCGTCGGTGGGATTAGCTTGGCAACTAATTTAGCGACTTGGTGGCAGCCATTTCTGCTCTGATATCACTACTTTGATTGGCTGAAACTCGGCGGGTTCTTCCACCCTCGTGGGTTTTGTTTCAGATTGAAATAAACTTAAATGAAAATAAACAGAAGTTACTCGGGAAAGCGAGCAGAGGACGACAATTATTGGGAGTGATCGTGGGGGGGTGGGTGTTGGAGTATTACAAGTTACAGCAGGGACTAAAGGGACCTTTACGGCCCTGGTTACAGCAACTAACTTTCGATTCCGGGTCAGCAAGAGAAAGTGACCCATATACCTCAAGTGGTCGTTTCCTTCTTCCGGTGTTCTTATTGGCTATTCTCGCCACCACGTGGAGTGAGTTGAATGACCGCTGCGGGGGTGTTCATTTAAGCATTTGTTTGGGAGCAATGGAGTGCGCACATATCAGTGCATCACATATTGACAGCGACACAGCTAGTTATCATTGTTCAAATCCGAAATCGTCGATGTAAGGTAGAAAAAGACATAACTAGTAATACTGTACGTCCTCTGACGAGCTGGGGGGGGGGGGAGGAAGAGATGACGGGAAAAAAGACCAAGATACACTAGAAATAACGTAGTACAGTAAACTACATTATTTCATAGCCATTTTAGGCTTGGAAAAGAGAATTTTCAGAAATTAAAACGAAAACGGAAAACATGCCATACAGCGAAAATCGTACACTACGAATAATGTAGTGCAGTACAAAACTTTTATGCACTTACGTTTCTTCGGAGTGGCTTGACCCCGATTCGAACTGGCATGGCAACCCAAACCATCTCCACATCAGTGACATAATGTCAGTGATCCGGAGTTATGTCAGTAATCTGGGGACGGATTGGGTTGCCAGTTCGAATTTGGGTCACGTTTTTACTGTTTTTACTGATTTTCCATTTTTGGCCCATGTTTCCCCCTTGCTTTTAACTTCTGAAAATTTTCTTCAGAAACGTTTCATATGCTCTAAATCAGCGGTTCTCAAAGTGTGGTCCGTGGACCGACGCCGGTCCACGAAGGGTCGGGCGCCTGTCCGCGGCGAACAGCTAGACAAAAACACGAATTTACCGTAAAAGCTACGCTATAAGCAAACGCCCACTATATACTAGAATTTTCATCAAAGTTTCAGCTAGTCTATACAATCGGATAAAACGCCCAACCTTCAAATTTAATCAATGGATGAAAGTGATTAGTGGTCGACCGAAACCAATATTTTCACTTTCGGCCGAAACCGAAATCACTACCGAAATTGGCAATTCGGTTTCGAAACCACTACCGAAATCGATCAATCAGTTTCGGCCGAAACCGAAACCACTACCGAAACCGGAACCAAAACCTAACCTGAAAAGTATTAATTTTAATAAATTTGACAAAAAAGCAGGAATAAAATCACAAACTCATGAATGTGCGGCCTCCCACCAGCCCCTTCTCCCACCCCTCCAACAAAAATAATGTTTTAGAATTAAAAAAAAACTTGTTGTCTTACTACAATACTTCAGGACTTTCGTTTATATTTTTTTTTTGTCACTACTCATTTTTTATTTTAAAATTAGTCTTATTTTTTTCGTGTCAGTCGAGGGAACAGAAAAGGGCTTTTCACTCAGTAAGTTAGAGCTTTGCTTGAAAACATAAATAAAGACAAATGCAAGCATAAATGCCCTCCATTGCAACGAAGCATGTATTTATTATTGATGGGCATGGCAGATGCAAGCATGATCTGTGATGGTGCCCCCTGGATGTCACACCACTAAGCTACAGCCTAGTCCGTACGGAAATTGGATACTGCCAGGAGGTAGAAGTGGTTTCGGCTTCACCGAAACTGAAGCATAGGATTCAGCCGAAACCGAAACCAGTTCGTCGGTGTCGGCCGAAACCGAAACTGAGCTGTTAACTTCATGGCCGAAACCAGAACCGAAACCGAAACAGAAAAATTGCTGGTTTCGGTGCCGAAACCGAAATTCGGTCGACCTCTAAAAGTGATGCTATTATTATTGCCGCTAAAAATTACAATCACACTGAACATGAAAGTAACTTGCTGGAGTAAATTGTTGGAACACGTGATAGTATTTAAGTCCATGCTACAAGCCAGTCCAGTGGTTATAATACGGAGTAGCAATCAGGGACGACGTGGTCACATCAACAAACTAAACTCGATGTGACGAAAACAGAAATTTCGATACAGGTCGAATTTAAAGAAATAAATGTTAAATATAACTAGCTCACTCCACTTGTCGCATCAGCTGCGTATATGTTTTATTGCCGCTGGAAAATATGCAATATCTGTCAATTTTTGCATTGTGTTTTCAATGCCGTGTTTCACTGAGAACACAATGCAAAAATTGACAGGTATGTATGTTTTCCTAGGCAAAAGAAACTATTTTAGTCGGCCTTCATGAGGGACGGAAAATTAACGTTTTTAGTAAGTAAGTAAGTAAGAAGTTTATTACGACGGCTCGAAGTTCATGGTGAACTTGTGTGTGCCGTATAAGGCAGGTACAATATATGGCTCATGATAACAATAATATGGAGGTAAATATAGAACACATTATTTGTTGACAAGTACTATTTTGAACATAAATCCATAGTAGGAATCAGAAACAAAAATAAACACAATGTAACAGTTTAAGTACAAAACAAAACCAAAAAATAATAATAATAATAATCACTAAATGCACATTCCACATTTATGTATATATCTATCTATATACAACTATATTAATAAAAAAAAGTTTTTTTTAAATTAGACCGAGTGTTTATCTGGGCATTGCTTAATCAATATCTTGATTAAGTAAGAAGTAGTCGAATAGTTTATTTTTAATCTCAGTTATCCCATCAATTTGGAGTAATTCAATAGGGATTTCATTAAATATAGAAGGGATTTTATATTTGTTTGTTCGTTTGCCATATTGGTTCTTGGCAAAAGGCACTTCACATCGATATGTGGTTTTCCTGAAATAATTATTCTTTATTGCTGAGCTTAATTTGTGGTCACAGTTAAAATAGTTTTTTAGAATTATAACGAAATCTCTAAGTTGTTTAATTTTGAGTATTTTTGTTTTCCTGTATATTTGTTTAGATTTTAAATTTCCATATTCGTTAAAAAGAATTTTTACGATTCGGTTTTGCAGTTTTTGCAGTCTATTTATGTGGCAGTTAGCAGCAAATCCATATATTTCAATACCATATCTAATCAAGCTTTCAACCCAAGAATAATAGATCATTTTTTTGCTTTTTATGTTAAGGAGGTGTCTGATGTGATAGAGACTAGGCATAAGTTTACGTAAATTTTGTGCAATTTTATCGATCTGCCTTTTGTAGGTCCATTGTGAGTCGATTTGGAATCCTAAATAAGTTGCTTCACTTACGTTTTTAATTTTAAAGCAGGTAGTATCACAGTTCCTTGTCGTACAGAATTTAGAGTGAAGGAAAATGTTTTTGACAGAAAACTTCGGAGTGTGCGGGGATTTGATAGTCATACAGACTGTTTTTTCTTCACTGATGAAGACTTCATTTGTTATGAACCAGGAGTTTATTAAGTCAAAATCATGTTGCAACATGGACAAAAGTTTATCATATTCATGATTACAAGCAAGGAGGAAAATATCATCTGCGAAAAGAAAAATGTCACAATTTGTAACAATTCTCTCAATATCATTTACGTAGATAAGGAAAAGTAAAGGACCCAGGACTGAACCTTGGGGGACCCCATGTTTAACATTTAGAAAGTCACTGTTTTCCTGGTTTATTCTGGTGCATACCTTGCGATCGCCCATGTAGCTTTTCAGAATATGGAGTATCTTTCCACGTAGCCCAATGCGGTCACATTTACTAAACAGAATATCGTGGTCGATCGTATCGAAGGCTTTCTGTAGGTCAATTAAAATACCACCAGCCAGTTTTCCGTCATTTAATGCCTGAGAAACTATCTCGTTTATGGCTTTAAGTGGGTCACTTGTACTCATTTTACTTCTGAATCCAAATTGCCTAACGGACAACGACGAGTTTTTATTAAGGAATTTAGTAATTTTGTCTGCAAAGACCTTTTCAATTATCTTGTTAATTGTTGGTAGCAGTGAGATTGGACGGTAATTGTTCATATCAGATTTGGAACCTTTTTTGAAGATGGGTCTCAGCATCTGGCATTTTAAACGTTGAGGCCATGTTTCCGTGTCAATAATTTTGTTTATGAGTTTAGAAATCAAAATTGCAGAGTTGAATTTGCTATTTAAGAAGTGTTTCAATTTGAAGCCATCAATGCCACATGAGTTTTTATTTTTCATATTTGTTAGAATAGAACAAACATCGTCAATAGTCGTGTGAAATATTCCCATTGTATTAGTATTAGATTTATTCGTTATAATCTTTTCCTGAAGTTTCCTTAATTTGTGTGTGTAGCTATTGTTTAATTGTGCGTTATTTTGCTTCAGGATGGCAAAGCGATTTTGGAAGGTTTTTTTCAGTTTTGGGACCTGGTTTGCAAAATTGACGTTAAAATCATTTCTTACTTTTTTTCTTTCAACTTTGTGAAAGGCTTTATTTAAAGACTCGTCAATATTTATTTTTCGACGGCCTAGAATTTTGTTCACATTTTCCCACATTTTTTTAGAGTCAGAACGACCCTCATCAAATAGCTTCTGAAAATGACTTTGCTTGGCTTCGTTTATTAATTTATTAACTTCAGTTTTCAGTTTCCTATATTCGTCTATTAAACCCAAATTGTTTCCTTTATTTGCGACAATTGATTTCCACAGATTGTTTTTTTCGTTTATTTTATTTATAATATTTGAGCGTATCCAGGGTTTTCTAGCTTTGTTATTTATTTCTTTTTTATGATTACTTAGAAATCTATTTTGACTATAAAAATTATTTATAATTTTGTGCACTTCGTCATAGGCTATATTCACATCATCAATCTCGTCCAGAAAACGCCAATCTTGTTCATTCATTAGTTTAATAATTTTAGTATCATCAAAAGAATAAGTTTCACTCTTCTCATTTTCCCCATCAGTGTGTTTGTTACCGACGTTTTCAATACTAAGTAGCGTAGGATAATGATCAGATATTTTTTTTTCCCAGACAAAGCCTGTAGAAGCACGAGAGTTTGATCTAATGGAGATATGATCGATACATGATTCCACCAACTTATTTTTTATAATTTCTTGTCTAGTGGGTATGTTGATTTTTTGAATAAGGCCGAAAGAAGCAAGCAGATTTTCGTAATTTTCGGTGGCGCTTTTGTCGCGTTTAAGCTTAGCTGATCTCAAAATATCAATGTTTATATCACCCAATAAGACCAAATTCTCAATTTTCTTTTCTTCTTTTTTAAGTACTTGTTTTAGTTCATCAGTAAAGAGTTTTTTACTGGTATTTGGTTGTCTGTAAATAGCAAGTATAAGAATTTCAGAGTTCGATAATTTTAGTAAAATTCTCAGCCCATCATTCGTATCACATTTAAAATCAGATATTTCGTTCTCTAAATCTTTTCTAATGAAGGCTGCAAGACCTCCACCTCTAGTGGTGTCCTCTCTTGTAACAAAAGTGCTATCATAGTTATTCAAAAAATATAATTTAGTTTCATTGCTTTTTATACTGATTTCGGTGATGATGATTACATCCCATAAAATTTTGCTAGACTCGATCACTGAAGTAAATTCGCTCCAGTTTTTCCGTAAGCTTCTGATATTTAGGTGAAGTATTTTAAGGTTTTGGCTACGTGAAAGTTCATTTATATTTAGTAGGCTATCATTAGATTTAATAATGTCAGTGCAAGAGGTATTTTCATTACAGGAATCCATTTCTAAAGGGTTTCTAGTTTCAAAAGGGGATTGGTAGTAATTGATTTGTAATTTTTGCGTAACGTTTATTTAACTTTGATACGTTTTTTTTTTTTGCGAATATTTTTTTTTTCTATTTGTGTGGATTGAGTTTTTGAGTAATTTTGACTAAGAACGAATTTGATAACTTGTTGACAACGTTTTTTGGTAAAAGGTAAATGATTTTGTAGATCGATTTTATAACGTAACTTAACGGTTTGAAGTGCGAAGTCTGAAGTATTTATTTTATTGGAACATTATTTAATCAAGATCTAATCTAACTTGTACTAACGACTTTGTATTAACTGGTGTAGGACTTTAATAAACTAGGAAAAAGAGCATTCAATATTAAGAGTTGGTTTTGACTTATTTTATCCAACTAAGTGTTTCTTTGTGGGTATTGTTGGGGGAACAATTGTTTATGGTTAAGGAGTGTTCCGGTAAAGCAATTTTCTGAAATCAAACGCAATTAGATAGCTAAGGTAGAGAGGAGTAAACAGTAATAAATAAAGGTATTCAGAATTTAGGCTTGGTCTTGTAAATAAAAAATAAGTGTACAGTGGTTCCCGATTCACCCCCCTAGCGAATTCCAGCTGTTACAGTTATATGATTGAATTTTCACTTGTTAAAATGTACACGGATAAAAATTGATGATTTTTAATTGAAATAATGAAATGTACAATTTTGAAAATTGCATCTGTTTAAGTGCTGTTTTGCTTTACGAATCATATATTTAAAACGTAAAACACAACAGCAATTAAACAGATGCAATTTTCTGATTATTTCAATTAAAAATCATCAATTTTTATCCGTGTGCATTTTAACAAGGGAAAATTTAATCTTATAACCCCTTTTTCAATAATGCTGGCTATTACCCTGGAACAATCAGCAAGAGGGCGAGCGGGTTCATTCTTGCCACGGTAACAAAGAAAAACGGCGAGTGGCCGACAATGAGAACGGATATGCGCTCTAACAAACATTATTGTTTCAATAATGCTGACTATTAGAGCCGAGTGAATCAGTGGTAAGCAGCTAGACAGCTAGGGAACAACTAGTCGCCTTTAATTTGTCTAATAAGCTCGAATTCATACATCGGAAACGTACCCATGTCAAGAGTTTCAGACAACTGGCATGCAACTAACTCAGTCGAACGAGTCAGCACCAAATACTACAACAGGTGTGACGAGCAAACAGTGAGAGTACACACGTAGTCAAGTTTAGCTGACAAATTCAAATGCATAATAAAACCATGACCAACGGAGAGGGTATTAGGCGCGGTATTAGAGATGTTTTAGCATCTTGAGCGTGAGCATGAGCAAGGCCAGCGGATTCCGTATTTCTGACAAATGTCCCAGCAAGACTCAGCCAACCGAAATTATGGAGGAACACGACTTAACTGAGAATAAGAACTAACCAGGTGGGGTGCTAGCACAGCGAGTGAAGTGAGCAAAATATGCTAGTCAGTTTTATAACATTTCTCAGACCTTCAGATTTGGTTGAATAAAAAAAACTCTATAGTTGGAAATATTATTTTAACAACTTATCTTACATCAATTTGAATATTCTTGCCAGCATATTTGGAAAGTGCTAATTTAAGACACTTTTTTCGTTTTCTATTCCTAAGCTTGAAAGCAGACACTCAGAAGCACAACGCATAAAACAGTTAAAACCAAGCAAGCAGTCTGCATTAAAGACTGGCCTTGTGAGGATACACAATACGCTAATCTGAGGAAGAAAGAAAAGACAACTGCCCCGACTGGGACTCGAACCCAGAACTTCCCGTGTACTAGCCGGGCACTCTAATCACTGCGCTACCTGGGCGGGTTCTGGCACAGGCTCCAGCCGAGCTCCAGCCGAGTAAACGGGAAGTCCTGGGTTCGAGTCCCAGTCGGGGCAGTTGGCTTTTCTTTCTTTCTCAGACTAGTGTATAGTGTATCCTCACAAGGCCAGTCTTTAATGCAGACTGCTTGCTTCGTTTACCCTTTACCTGTGATTTCTTCTTTAGTTAAAATCAATACCTTTATATTTTAAAGCTATGCAAGTTTGGCTTCATTTTTCAAAGGATAAACTAAGACAAAACTGGCAGAAAGTTATGCTTGTCTCCCACCATGTAATGCCACAATCACCAGTTTCCCGTCATGTTGTGACCAAATTGTAACCTAATTTGTGCCGTCTTTGACCATTTTAACCTTCGAAACATGAAGCCAAACCTGCATAGCTTTGAAATGTGAGGAACCGTTTTTACGCGTTATATGCATTGTGCTCGCGAGTGTCTGTATTTAAAATGAATTTACGCATTTTATGTACAATTCCTAAGCTTTAATTTACATTGTGTGTCGTAAAGGTAACAAACCATGAACATTTTAAATTTCACTTACGTGAACGGTCATCTTTAAAGTGTTCCGTCGTGCTGAGTCTTGCACAGCGTGTACTCTAATTTTTAATGGAAACCCTTTTTTTCCCCGTCTCTTTCTCTCTTCTTTTTTCCTTTCTTCATTTTTTTCCTCGTATCTTTTTTACGCTTTTTCGTTCGGCACAACCGCTGATTTTCCTATCTTTCCAATTCACCACGTAGACGAATGAATCTCTCTATACTCCATTACAAAAGCCGAAGCAATCGAGCATTGACCGAAAAATCATGGGAGGAAGAAAAAGGAAAATATGGCAAAGCAGCGTTTGGGTGCTTGCCCACATAGCTAGCTTCTGGCTTCTAACACGCTCAAGATGAATTCATTGCACCGTTTCGTTGCTGATTCAGCAGCAGAAGCAAAAGATAGAAAGAAAGAAATCGAAACAGCATGTTAAATCTAAACGTTCATAAATATCGGTTTTCTATTCATT